>JBCFXI010000398.1:0-171887 GCA_038496175.1 Ampulex compressa | reverse complement strand
CCCCCGGCGGGGGGGGGGGGGGGGGGGCCGGGTGGGGGGGCCCCCCCCCCCCCCCCCCCCGGCCATAATGGAGAGGAGGGGGGAGCGAAGGTTTGGATAGAAGGCGGAAAAGACGAAGGAGGAGAGAAGGTGGACGGGAGGTTGGCAGGGTCGTCTGGATGAGAGGAGGAGGAGGAGGAGGAGGGGGAGGAGGGGGGGAGGAAAAGGGGGCGGGAGCGCGGGTTGCGTCTGGTAGCGCGACTTGACCCCGGTTGACCCGAGACTCCTCTTTCCTCTTCCCCCACCGCCTCTTCTTCCCACCGCCCCGCCTCCCCCGCTGCGCGGCCTCATCCACCCCTGACGCCACCCCCTCGCCGACATGGGTAATTATTGATGTGTCCGCCGCCGTCGCTGCCGCCGCTACCACCGCCTGTGCTCGCAGTCTCGCTGCTGGAAGGGCCTGGAGGGAGGCGGGGGCGGCCGAGGGCGAAGTGCGTCTACGCAGGCCGCGTTAATAAATGTGCACGCACCAACACCCTCGCCCGTGTCGAGGCGCGCGGGGGCTGCGAGCGAGGGTATTTCCTGGGGAGGATCTTAAACGCCTCGCGAGGCTCGGGCGGGCTTGTCTGGCTCTTCCCAGGCGGCTGAGGGCCGCCTGGTTTATTCTTCGTGGGCATTTTGGTCGCTGCTTTTGATGGGGCTGTTTACGGATTGAGAGGCCGAGGGGTCTTGAGTACTCGCGCAGCGCTGCTGGCGGAGGTATCGGAGTGATGAGCGTGTACGGGAGGATCTTGTATGCTCGATGGAAGATTGTATGCGGGAGTTTTTTTAGTTTTTGCCTCATACAAGAATGTTGGGCTATCGATTTTGATGCTCTTGTTTGCAAGGCGGAGGGGAGGAAGAAGGTCAGTGGTATCGGTGTGGGTACGGGAGGGAGATGCGTGTGTCGCCTTTGAGGATCTTGAAAGAGCTTGCCCTCTCACCCGTGTACAATTGTCCGAGTGTCGGGGATGCGGAAGGATTTATTCCGCGGGCATCTATTGCGCGCAAAGAATTCTCGATTGAGTGGATCAAAATTAATGAGGGGCCCCCCATTGAGGGGCGGAGAATGGCTCGTTGTGTAAATACTCGGAAGGAAGTCGTAAACATAATGATATATATACATATATACGAGGGAGAGGAGGAGGGAGAGGAATAATGTATACGAGGGAAGTATGGCGGTGCGCTGTTTACGGGGTGAATCGAATCTTAGGATCGGAACAAAACCAATAACAGTGAAAGAAGTTCTCGAAGAAGGGCTTAAAGCAAAATGGATGAATGGCGATTATACAAATGCACTTGTTGCGAGCATGCTCGGCCTCCTAGGGGAGGGGGATGTGACGAAACGGAAAGGCTTTCCCGCTAGGTATCGCCGTTGGGCGTATTTAAAATCCACGAGCAAACTCGTTCTTCTTTTAATAGCGCGATTAATTTTCCCAAAGCGACAGCTTTATCGGCCGATAGGAGTTTCGAGAAGCTTTGGGATATAATTCTTTCGACGTTTACGCCTCGCCTCCATTCCCCGGGAGCGGCTAACCATGACGTACCGCCGCTTCCGGTACTTAGAGAGCTAAGAAAGCGCGGATAAGCGTAGAGCAAAACTACACGCGTGTGCGCACTGCACGTTAACGCGTGCACTCTACCTGCGACCATAACTTTACACCGGATCCCCCTCTTTCACGATCTCCCTCCAGCCCCGTGATTGCCCTGTAATTACTAGTTTGCTCCCTACTCGATTAAAGGCGTTTCACCTCAATGCGGAAAATAGGCGATCGAACCTCAAATTGTCTCGAATCGAATTTAAAATCAGAGTACCTCTTCGCCCTTGAGCGACGCAATTCTGCGCACGGCTCTTCCTCGAGTTTTTCAACTTGGTCATCGCTCGTGATGGTCGTTAACCGATTTTGAGATTAGATTCGAGTTGATATCATGTAGGTGCACGTGTCGAATATTTTCCTGGCCTTCGTAGTTGTAAGGTATCGCTGGTGGTGGATGCTCGAGTATCGGCCGGAACAAAGTTACCCGCGGTCTTGCTCGCCGTGCGGATGCATTTCTGTCTATGAGAAATAAACAGAATAATCCGCATTGCTAGACTGCACGATGACGTGCCTGGTCTTCGTGCCTGAAAAGCACGGCGTAGGCAAGTAGTTATCGATCAAGTTAAGTCGACAAAATGGGTAGCCTCGTTAAGGAACTTCGTTATACCCCTTCTCCCGAGCGCCACTTGCTCTCCTCCCCTCATACTCCATAGCCAAAGTAGCTTTCAAACTCGCAACTTTCCACTCCGAAGTAAGTAGTGTATATCAGTCAAGGAGCAAGGTTATTAGGCGTTGTAATCGCCTGTTACGTTGCGAAAGCTTTTCCGTCCCATTCATTACGTTTCTGTCGGCGAGCGGTGTTTCAATAGTTCCGGACTTTTGAAAAGGTTGCTACGTAAATATTGCTCGATCGGAGTCGCGCACAACCGCAATTCTGGCTCGTCTTTGGGACTTCGTTCGAGACTCGATTGCCGCATAGGATTTGTCCTTGGAAGAATCATGTTCGCGACGAGTACAAATGTAGGAAATACGTATACTTAACACTAGAACTACCAAACCAGTCAAAATAACTGGTGAGTCGTTTCTTTAAAAAATCGTAGTGCTTTATGACGATGTATTTTTTGAGTTTTCGCATAATTTTCATGCAATATTTAGATCATGATTTTGATTTACCGAAATTTTCTTCTACTCTCCCCTTTTTTTATAAAGATGTACGTGGTGTTCTAAATGTGTCCAGAAAGTGGCTGGTAGTTCTAGTGTAAAACAACCACCCTAGCGTATTTTAACAGCCAAACATCTCCTTGGTCAACCTTATAACACTACATATAAAATAAAACGAATAAATAAAAATAAAATTCCGCTAATTTCCTACGAAGTAATACGCAAATGTCACAAGCATCCAAGACAATAACCAAGTATCTCATAAAATACCGGAAAATACAGACACTTTCGATACGAATCCTCTTTAGGCAAATCTTCGACCTTCGCCTTGCATCGCGCCAGTAATTCTCCGCAGGGCTAAAATTCCTAAACGTAATTTCTCGCCAGCTCCTTTGCCCAGGCCTTTGCTAACGCACGGCCCTTCTCAAAACCGAACCTACCAGCGACTTTCCAGGCGTGCACTCGGGCACGCGGGCCACGTAGGTCCTCGAGGAGACAAAAGGAGGACGAGGCGGAGTAACGTCGCTGGATCATTATAACGATCCTGGAAGAGGAATCCTGGAAAATCTCGGCCGGCAGCCGGTGTCTCAAGGTTGAGCACTTCTCCCAGGAAGACGAGCGAGCTGTCCGGCGGTTCCATCGTTGAAAAGCCTCGCGCGACGGATGCGGCCCGCACGCTGCGTCGCCCTCGAAAACAGTCGGGGTGTCCGACACGCGGCCCATTCATCCCCGTGAAAGCCACGTTTACATGCATAATGCCGCGGCCGTAATGCGTTTACCGCGCCGTCCGTGGAAGATTTACGCTACTGTTTAAAAAGAGCAGTTTCCTCGCGGCTGCATTAAAGCGGAGACAGGGCACAGAGGAGTGGAAGGGGGAGGGGGAGCAGGAGGGGGGAGGGGAGAAACCGCGCGGAGAAATCCGCGGAGGGTGGAGAGCGAGCAGGCAAGAGAAAAGAGGGGTCGGGAGAACCGGCGTTAAATACCCACAGCCTGACGCGACCCACTGGCACACTGTTTCCATGCAAATTCTGTTTACTCTCGCTCTCCCTCCCTCCCTCCCTCCCTCCCTCTCCGCGCCCTCCCCTACCCCCGTTCCCTCTCGGCACCCCGCCCCTTCCGCTTCCTATTCTCCGACCCCGACCCCGGCGCCCGCTCTCCGACACCCTCCGACACCCTTCCTCGTGAAACCGCCGCGACGCACGTGTGCATACTACGTTTACACCACGCACATAACCCGCAACACCCCCGGCCTCACCCCTGCGCTGCACCCCGGCTCAACCTTGCGGCTGATCCACGTCATCTTGCGTTTTACGCGGATCACGTCGCCTTCGGGACGAGCCGACGAGAGGCTGAAATTAATGGCGCGTTTGGGGGAAGAGACGCGTATCTGGATGTTTCACGGGGTACTGTGGGTTTGGAGGCAATTTGGGGGATTCGTATGGCGGTCTGTTTTTGGGAGGAAGAGGAGGTTCGCTTTGTGGAGGATCGTGGGATGAGTACGATTTTGAAGAGGTTCTAAGGTGGATATGAATGGCGATGGTGGTTGGGTTGTCGAAGGAAGGAGACTGCGGGTGTGGATTGTTAGGTTGGCGTGGAAGATTGGTTGTAACTGTATTTCCTCGTGGTGTTTAGGGGTTATTCGTTGGGGTGTTCGTAAGAGGGCTGCGAACTCGAGGAGGAGGAAGTATCGTAAGTGTAATGGAGGTTTAATCGATCGTTATCACCCTGGTTGGGAATTAAGAATTACGATCGCGTGGCGGATAGAGGTTGAAAGTTAGTACGGTAATGCGCGGTTTCTAATTCCATATCTGGATCTGTTCGGCCAACGCGCATATCCTCCGATATTTTCTCAAAAGTTCCTCCGACTTCGCGTACTCCCCGAGTCTCGAGAGTTTCCGAAAGCGGAAGAATCCGCGCCGAGTCGATTCGAGGATGTATTTTATTACGCGTTTACACTCCGTTATACGAATATATTATGCGCAATTCTTCGTTAAGGGGTGAAGTATTTATTTCATTGTATATTCCAAAGTTTCCTATAATGAAACGCATTATCCGGATAAGCGATTTATTCTCTCCTCGTTAAATTCAACTGACAACTCAAAATTCACCATAAACGGTAAATCCTACTCCAAATAACCTCAGCAATCAGTAGCGCCAACGAGCATAAAGAAAAGGAACAACTCCGGGACCTTCGAGAATCAAACGAGCACAACAAAACCTCCCCATTTATCACCGTACGAACGGCCCACGCATCGCGGCCCTATTCAAAACTCTCTCCCGCAACGCTTAACGCCTCCTCGATCCCCCTTTCAGCCCCTTTGGCACCTTCCTCGATCTCCGGTAATCTCCCCCTATCCGCGACTTTTGCCCGCGCGATTTGCCCGAGAGCACGATAAACCGCCCCCTGCCCCCCGATCGGCCGACCCACATACAGCCAGGCGGCCCAAACCACCCGGAAAACTATCCCGACGATTTACTTTCCAACCGACGTCCAACTCCTCCGGTAGCGTTTAAAACGCAACCGTGCAATTTTCTCGCGTGGTCGATTTTCGTGCCGACCGCGCGCTATGTCCTATCGTCGGCTCTGCACCGCTGGCGCAAGGGGGTAGGGACCGAAACGTCGGAGGGGCGAGGAGGAGGAGGAGGAGGAGGAGGGGGGGTGGCGAAAGAGGCGGCGAGGGAGGAGGAGGGAGGAGGGGACGAGGGAGCGGCGGAGCAGAAACGAGACGGCGGGCCACGTTAGGTACCGTTTCGGCAGGGTTGCGTGAGAGCCGGCAGGGCCTCTGCGTGCGTTGCCTCTGACGCGAGGTGGTTGAACCCCGCAAAAAGCTGGAAGCTCAAAGCCGCTCAGTGGTGCGCTCGACGGTGGAGCTAAGGCGGGTGGCGGGGCGGCGAGGAGGGGGGAGGGGGGGGGGCGAGGGCCGAGCAGCGCGGCCACAGGGGGCGGAGGGGACGTGGGCGAAGGGAGCGCAAGGGGAAAGGAGGAACCGACGACGCTCCATCTTTCTTCCCGCTTCTTTCTTTCTCTCTTCGACCCACCCTCGCCCAGTGCACGCCTCTCTCTCCCTCCGGCTCGATCTCTCCTTCTATCCTCTCCTATCCTCCTCCTTCTGCCCCCCCCCCCTCTCTCTCTCTCTCTCTCTCTCTGTTTCTCTCTCTCTCGAGCCGCCTCTCTCTTTCGCTCGACCTCTCTTTCTCTCTCTCTCTCGCCCTCCCTCTCGGTCCCTCTTACACGGTGGTAGCGCCGGGTCATAGAAGTGGCTAGGATCTAACCTCACGGGACGGAGGATGAGGGTCTTGTGCGGCGTTCTCCACGCACACGGGCGCACGGACACGTGCACGCCCGCGCACCGGTGCAGTGATGTAACCGATAGCTGCATTTTCGGGCACTCCCGTAGCCGCTCCGGGGAATTCGGCGGGGATCCCTTTTTTTTTCCCCTCTCTCGGCCAGGACCGCAGCGCACTGGCCACCGATGTCCCGAGAAATTTCCATCGGTCATCAAGCTCCTCGCCTCGCTGGATCATACGGAGGACCTCCTCGTGGATACACATCCACGCGGAACCTTTTTGAAGCTACTTCGGTGCACCACGTACATTTAAATAAAAAATAAGAAAAAAATAACCAGAAATACGCAGGAGAAACGTCGATAAATGAACACAGCGATCCAGGGGCCCTGGTAAGATCCCGGAAAATCCCGGAAAATACCCCGAGTCGCGCGATTCTTCTAAGAAGCCGATCGTGGCTGTCGCCGATATTCCAGCGTATCCAGTTTAAGATCCTCCCCCCGGCCTCCCCGCGGCCGCCCCCGGAATCTCGACTTCGGTCGGCGATCGTCAGGCACGCTTCGGCCACGATGCGATAGCTTTATCGACGTTATCCACGAATAGGGCCGCTAATAATAATCCCCCCCGTCCATCGTCCAATTGCGTCGCTCGGGCTCTCGTAAGTGCGGGACGGCCGGTTATTACTTATTCTCGGGCGGCTTGGCTGGCCGATCGGCGAAAATTTAGCCTCCCTGGTTACGTCACTGAGGCCCGAGGCTCACGTACACCGCCGATGGCGCGGTACGGGCGAGGCTATACACACGGACAAAGCCGATGCTTTTCGTCCGCTCCCCCTTCTCCGGTGTCCTTACAAAAAGGACGTCTTTATCTCCGTCAATGGGGCGAGGTCCTCCGTTCCTCCGTGAGGAACGACCGCCTGGCCTGAAAGAGGAGCGAGGAGGAGCTTGGCGAGGAGGAGGGGGGGGGGGAGGAAAAAAAATGACGGCAAACGTGGCCCGGGTTGGAAGGTAAGTCGACGAACCCAGTTCGTCGTTCTCATTATCGTCCCGGCTTCGATTGTTCCGGGCCAGCGGGTGCAGGTGCAACCAGGTACACGCTCTATTCCGCTTCCGTTCGATTCCTCGAGGTCTACCTCGTGCCTGCAGCAGGGGGCAGGGGGGAGGGGGGGAGGATCGCGTATATACGTCGTATTTAAAAGCGTCCATATCCCTCATCGGTTGCGGGACAGGGAGGAAAGAAGCGGTGGGAGAGGAAGGAAGCACGAGAGGCGTATGTACCTCGGTTGATCTTTGATTATGTCCGACAGAGAGGCCGTGATATTAAAGACAATTACTGCCTCTACAAGGGTAATCTATATTTCCCCCCCCCCCCTTCGTGCCGCCGCGAGGCCCCTTGGCCAGCCGCGTTTCACCTTCGGCCCTACAATCTCTTTGTAACCGGCTGAAACGCAGGTAGAGCGCGAAAGCGGCCGATCTCGAACCGGCGACGAGGGAGCGATATCCTCTTTCCACGTTTCTTAACCGCCTTCCCTTCGAGCGAGCAGGCGTGCTTGTATCTCCGCGGACGTGATTCCTGCGCGAGTACAATTGCGTACGGCCGATCTTTCGAGCCGCGGCGCCTACACGTGACTAAAGTGCTGGCCGGGATTACTTGCGAGCGCCGAAAGGGTGTATCGATTTCGGTCAACGTCGCGCGGATGTACTCTGTAAAGCAAGGCGATGCCCAGGCTCTCCTGGAGACCGGGACTGAGGAGGCGAGGAGGAGCAGGAAGAGGGGAATGAGGATTGATGAAGGGAAAGGAAAGAATTCGAATGGAAACTTGTATCGCGTGTTTTGTATTTAATTGTTTGTTAAAGAATCTTGCGTACGAGAGATCGGATTTCGAGCGGTTTGTATGTTTCTTATAGAATTAAGAGATAGCGGATAAGATATTTGTTGATGTATAATCTCGAGGTTCTTCGTGAGTCTGTTGAGGTGTGTAGATGTTTATTAAAGAATCTTGGTTATGAGAGATCGGGTTTCGAGCGGTTTGTATGTTTCTTATAGAATTAAGAGATAGCGGACAAGATATTTGTTGATATATAATCTCGGGGTTCCTCGCGAGTCTATTGAGGTGTACAGGTCGTTATATTGGCCCATGGACGTTTCCTCGCGGTGCCCTTTTTTCTTAAAGATATATCGTCGTGTTCCAAATATGTCGAGAAAGTGGCCGGCAGTTCTGGTGTTAAGATCATAAATAACCCCGTATCGCCGCCTAACCCCATTTAACGTTCGGAGATCCAGAGCTGGCCAACGTACCTTACTTCCGTAACTTTACTTCCGCAACTTTGCGCCGTGATACGTTAACCTTTAATATCAGCGAGTCCAAGAGCCATCTCAACTTTTCGTTCGCTCGACTTTCCATCGACGAATCAAACGCAAATTACCTAAATCCTAGCAATCCAACGATAAGCTTCGCGAGTATCGTCATTCCTAGCTTTTAGCCAACTCCAATTCCGACTCCACACCTATTTTTGACTCCTTTTCATTACGGTTATTCCCTCGCTTTAGGAGAGCGACGTGCACGTTGTCGTCGCGCAAACCGAACTCATAGATGCGCAACTGTATATTAATTCCTGGCGAGGTCCTGCGGGAGATCAAAGGCCGAAGGATCGCGGCAGTCGATATCTCGAGCCAAATACGAGCGGTTAGTACGTGCACGACGATTCCAGGGGACATCGGCGTATGCGCCAGCGCGAAACGTACGTAACCACCAGCGGAACTGTACTATACCTAACGCGGCCTCATTAATAATGGAGACAATTCTATTACAATGCGAAGAAGGGAGAAAGGGTTCGGCCCGACGTATGTTATCTTCGAGCGCGGTCTGACACGTGCGTGCACGACTGCGTAATGTCTGTCCGTATCCGCCTAACGTTGCGTCCGCAAGGTGCGCACCTGGTGAAAAGGCGAAAAGGGAAGGGAAGGAAGGAAGGAAGAAGAGGAAGAAGAAGAAGAAGTAGGAGAAGAAGAAGAAAAAAAGGTGAACGACTCGTGTGCCGCACATTGGCCGTTGGTATCGATTCTGCAATCAGCCGAGATTGCATTCGTATCATCGTCAGGCGGTCTATCAAATATACATAATTTTATTAGAACGCCACCGGCAAAGCTGGCGCCTTTCTGACGACGCAAAGTAAACAGCCGTGGAAAGTTTTTCCAAGGGGCGCTGGAAACCTCATTTTGAAGACGGGGCGACGGGAAATTTGCACTGATACTCGACGTGAATAGGTATCCCCGATACTGCTTTACGTACTTGATTAAAATTTCACCTGGCTCGTTTGGATCTCTCTCTCTCTCTCTCTCTCTCTCTCTCTCTCTCTCTCTCTCTCTCTCTCTCTCTCTCTCTCTTTTTTTTTTCTCTTTCTACTTCTCCCTTTTTCGACCGCCCCCTTTGTGGCCACGCCAAAGACGAAACCGGAACCGCGAGACTGCGACGGATCAAATATTAATTATCTTCAAGCAGCGCTGTGCTCGGCGAATAATCGTGTACCGAGATCGACAAAAGTGAAGTTAATCGGTTTGACATGTAAATCCACTTGGTGGCTGGTGGCAAAATGATGTCGGGTCGTGTCTTATTGTTGGCGTTCGATTGGACCGACGAGCGTAATTATTCCGGGCGCGGATCAACTATCGTCGATAGAGTGCAGTTTTGCAAGAAAAAATATATACATACACATATATATATATACATAGAAAATAGATCAAACCGAGATATCCGTCGTTGACATTACAACAGATATACCCAATAAATTCCAATAAACCTTAGCATCCTACCGGCATCCCGATAACGAGACAGTGATTTTTTTAACTATACTCCGATAACGCGCGAATATCCGCTCGAGTGACGAGCTTAGTTGAGTAAAATGGCATTCCAGAGTGATAAGATATTCTTGGCCCACGACCTCGATTCCGCATAACCACTATCCGGCTCGACGCTTCGCTGTCAAGCCAAAAATGAATTTTTTCCGTGATGGACACGGTGCAATATCCACTGACCGATTTTGGACCTTGCCGATTAATTATTCAACCCGTTGAGAAGTAACGCGACATCGCATTAGAGCCGGACAAAATCGCATTCTTGTCGGGGAGCGAAAAAATTCAACCGCCCCTCGATGCGGAGAATACCCTCTCCCCGCGCGCCCTCGCAAAAACCGTGAAATACGTTCTCGGCTAAAATCGATGACTCCGGGCGCACAATGTATCCCCAAAAAGTCTCGAAACGCCCACCTCTTTTGGCTTGATTCCACGACGGAGTTACGTAACGCCGGGGCATCAGCTTTTCGAGGGGCGCCCTTTCGAAAAGCGGCATTCGAATTCGTCACGAATGGCCGATCGCGCCGATGGCTTAATGGCGAGCAATCAGGAAATCCGAGTGCGGAGGCGGCGAGAGGCGAGAGCGTGACGCTCGGGAAACCGAGAAAAGGGATAGGACTGTGCGTACGGTACGCAATCCGTGCTGTGCCTGTTCATAAGACAAGGGGTTACGCGGGGTTACGCCACGGAGCAGACCGCGCGGAGTAATTGCGTAATACCACCAATTTGAAGAAAGTTTTTTCCTCCCTCTCCTCCCCCCCCTCCCCCCGACCCCTCTCCGCCTCTTTATTCTCTCTCTATTATCTCTCTCCCTCCCCGCCCCATGTCGTGAACATAAAGATACAAATCCGTGTGTGGGGCCGCGCACAGGCGGGTACACGTGTACAAGCCGCGCGGGAGCTATCATCTTCTACGTAAAGCAGCGTAAGCACTTGTACGCGCCGCGTTCATAAGATAATTGCGTAATCTACTCTTGCGCCACAATCAACCCCCGTGGACGCCTCCTCCCTCGGCCCGCCTATCCCCCCGATCCCCCCCTCTCGAGCCCGTGTACCGCTCGTGCATGCACCCACACACCCGCCTAAGCCTGCCCCGCGTGCACGCGAGATCGCATACCGCAAACCAGGAGGTAAGTGCGGTAAGTTCGCAAAAAATGCCGCCCGGCATTTCAAAAGCGACGAGCACAATGTAAGCAGCGCGAAAACCTACACGCCGCGCTGGTCCAGTATTCGATCCCCGCCGCGGATAACTCGTAGGTGAGAATTGGAAGGGAAAACTTGGGAATGAAGCGGATGAAATTAGGGGAAAGAGATGATCGAGAAAGGCACAGGCTACCGCGAGGATGGAATGTATCGATGGTCTTTCTTAAGCGCTTATATGATTATATATACTGATTAAATATGTATAAAATGTAAGATCGATGTTTCAGAAAGACCACTTATTCGTCTTATTAGTATTTATTCTATGAGCGAGACATATATCGTGGGAACTTCATTTTCAGTTTCACTTCGTTGAAGAAAATCCCAGTTGGGACGTGCGATGCCGATGGAGCTGTCGTTCTTTTTTCTCTTTCGTATACCCGGGTGTGGAGGGCGTTGAAATTTTTCGATCGCCCCCTTTTTAACGAGCCGCACAGCCATCAAGCGGTTAACCGAGACAACGCGATGGAAACTGAGGGTTCGCGGGATTACGAGTGCACCGGGATTGGCCTGCGAATCTCAAGGCTGGGGAATAAAGAAGGATATCGTGCGCGCCGGCGAGGGATTGCACGACGAAATCAATTGGCTACGCTTCTCGCGATCGGCCGATCCGCTCAGGTGCGTCCGAGTCCTTCGACACGCGTATCACGTGCGTTTCTCATGGCGCGGCTCTACCCGTCGAACCATGAGAATCTCAAAAAGACGAGCATCCGCGGCAGAGTCGTAAAGATTCGAAGATTTTTCGAGGAATCGCAGCGAAACGCGCCTCCCAGCTGTATAATATAACAACGCCAAAAAACTCGATCGGTACGAAGCATCCCAAGAATCTCGAACGATTCGAGCAAAACAACGATCTCCCAAGACAAAATCAAGTTTCACCAGAAACCCCACGTTTTTTTACATTCCCCATCCACTCACAGCACCTCTATTAACCATTCACACCCAACCCTAAAACCACCAGCCAAACCATCCAAACACCCTCTAGATACCCCATATATTCTTAAGCAAGAAGAAAAAAGGACAAAGAAAGAGCGTCGATGGAAGGTCGCGGACAAAGGAAAATCAATAAAGCCATCCACGCGATTCGACGCAATCATAAAAGAATCCTCGAAAATCGTGCGACATCGAAAGAGCCCAGTATCCAGCATTAATCATCGTCCTCCCGGTATTCCCAAGTCCGAATCGAGGCTCGCCTAGTGGAACCACGAAGATTAAGAAGAGGCCGTGGGATAAGAGCGGATACGCGGCCCTTCCTGGATCCATCGATTCGAGGCGAGGAGGGAGGAAAATAAGCGAGGATGGAGCGGCGCACAGAGGCGGAATGCCGGCTGGAAGTTCGAGCGGGCGATAGAGAGGGTTAAGACGCGAGATCGGCGGAGGCTGGGGAGGCTGATGACGCCAGCCGGACCCGGACCTAGGTGGCGTAACGGAAGGGAAGTAGAGGTCTGTGGAAGGAGGCGCGCACAGACGGCGGTATCGACCGCTCCGGACCTGCCCCACGCCACTCTCTAACGCCGCCACATCGCCACCCGCTGCCATCCACCGCCATCCGCCACCATCCGCCGTGTTGGCCCACTACCACACTGCACCGCGGCTCGCCTTGCCTTCCGTAAGGCCGACGCACACCCACGCGGCTCGAACCGATCGCGCCGAGCCCACGCATACTCGGGGAATTAAACGACTTCGCATTGTCCCCGACGTGGCATCGCCAGGGATAAGGATCCCTCCGGATAATAAGGCGTTTGTCTCCGGCGAAAGAGACACGGCGCAACGCCCGAATTCGCCTTGGTTCCTCGAGACGGCTGTTGGAAAGGCAGGGGGAAGATGGGGGGGCGATAGGGATAACCACGCTTTTTTTAGACGACGTACTTTGCTCGATTTTGAGACGGCAGTTGTCGAAGGAAGGGGTTGCCCGTGGACTTTGTTTATGGGGGTGTTCGGTTAATGTCGCGGTGAACAAAGCAGGGCGTCCCTGCATCTCGAACTCGTCGCTTGGAAAGAAGTGAGCCGTCGAGATTTCCTCTCCGCCCTTCGCTTTTGAAAGTTCGAGGGCCGATGCGAGCGACTCGTTGTCCGCGTTCCTTCGGAGCAAGGAGCGAGGGTGTTTTAAACGAGGCGCAGGAGAGCGATGGAGGAGGGCATTCGATTTTTAGTAACAGCGCGCTCCGGCGTCCGATTGATCCTGGTAACCGAGGAGACGTCGAATCGTAAAATAAATATCGTAAACGTCGATACGCTCCCGCGGAACGACTCCCGCGATATTGGCCCGGAACTTTTAAGAGGCTTTGAATTTACGTAACGAGGTACCGAGGCGAGCAGCTCGTTATGGACGAAGGAGGCTTCAAAGGATTTTTGTGCCCCGCTGTCGGACGATCGCTAACCGCCGCTTCGGCGGTGCAATTAAATTCGCTTATCGTGCGTGAGCCCGTCTACGCAGCGCGCGCGCGCGCGGATTATGCCTTCTGGAGCACGCGTATGCAAACATCGAGGCCTCGAACGCGCTGGAGAGCCACTCCTCGTGGGCGCCCATACGTGCCTAGGCGTTCTACTCGCGACGTTTGACGACGCCGCCTCGTCGGTGCGTCTTTACGTAAGACACCCACGCGCCAGGGGGGACTGTATTTACTCGCGAGCTACCAGATACTCGCTCCTGCGAACGATCCTGGCCTTATACACATCCTTGCGTATCGCAGAATGTATCCTGCTGGGACGACAGGCGCGCAGCTCACGTTCGAGGAAACCTAGGTAAATCCTGGGTCCACGTTTATTGCCCTCCTCTCGACACTCTTTCTCCCTCGCCTCGCGCAATTTACAGCGATACGCTTAGCGAAAAGGAGTGTTTCGCGCACTTATCGAACTTGAGCTATGGCGATGAGCGCTCGTGGAACAAGGGGGAGGTTTGGTATTGAGATGAAAAGCGCGAAAACCGCGTGCGATCGGAGGTATGAATAAGAGTGCGGATCGTACGTAGTGGTAGGACGTGAATCTGGATTGTATTATCGTATGATTGGTGTTGGAAGAAGTAGAGGAGCGTTGAAAGCGGAAGGTCGAGAGAAAGAAGAAGATAGGACGTTCCGGAAGGCTTAGAGCAGCTTCTCTTTCTCCCCTGTCGGGAGTCTCATTGGGTCGAGCTTAAAGGGAACCTAGTATCCCTACCAGCAGGGGAGATTAACGTCGCATCGGCCACTGCGAGGAAGGAGGAAGCATTTTTTGAGAGAGTAGGAGGTCGATACACATTTTCCAGCCGTGGTTAGGCGCTGTTTCAATCGCGCGTTTCAACCGCGCTTCGTGAAATATGTCATCGGCCCTTCCGGAAGTGGCCGATATACCGCACACTCGATTCGGCTCGCGTTTCAAGACGCAGTTATCTCTATCGCGATATATCTCCGGATCTAAATCCCCGGTTTTAGTTATAAAAATGTAAATCGGGACGCGTCTCCTTCTAACGCGCCTACACTTATCGCTCGTAACAAACGACAATGGGATTCCTCCAAAGTCGATTATCAAGTTAAACCCTCTCTCGAAGCATCGATACTACTTCATCGATAATTCACTCCAAAGAGCACCGTAGCTTCACAAAGAATGCCCAAACTACAAACCATTCCCCTTGGCAATTCTCCTCAGATTCATATCACATCCCCAAACTAATCCCTCTCACACCAACGTCAGACAAAAACTACGAGTTTACTGCACAACGTACTTAGATATATTTACACGTACTTTGATATACACAACAAGGCATTCACACCACATCCTACCGTCTCACCACACAATTCCTCCCAATCGCCATTCCAGCCCCAATCGACGCGAACCTTTCTCTCAACAACTTCCCCACCCGCGCGCCTCGCGCGCGTGCAAAGCGTCAAATACATCCGCGAGCCGTCATCGGTGACGCCCGGCAAACAGAGTCCCACAGGTGCCCAAATACCTCGAGCATCGGCCTCGAAAATCATCCTTCATTAACGCGAGCCTGTAAAAAGCAGCGGGCGCCGAGCCATTCCCATTTCCCTCCCCAGCAGACGGGGGCGGCCCCTATTTAAAGAAACCGGGATATCGGCGGCAACAAGGCAGTTAACGCCGCAGCCGCTGCCGTAAAGCGCGAGGAGGGAGGGGGGGGGGGGTGGAGCGCGGAGGGGGGCCGCCAGGTAAATTCCCATCCCTCGATAGTCTGTCGTTAAACAGAGCCCCGCGATACGGGGCCAGGGTTGTGACGCAGTCTCTCCCCAGTCTAGACGCTCTCTCTCTCCCTCGCTCCTCCTCGCCGCCCCTCTCCCTCCCTCGTCCGCGTCGGTGCTCACCGACACGCATCCATGGCCATTCCCGCTCACTCACACACCCCTGGATTTACTGCCGCGCCGCCCCTTCGAACCCCCATTTCGCCGTTAATGCCGCGCCACGTACTCTCGAACACGTACACGGGCATAAAGATACGGGCCGTAAACCCCAACAAGCGCGAAGACGTGCATTTTACTGGGCGCCCAACTACCCACCGACGCTGAGAATGTTACCAGCACCGCCGCCGATCGGTGGCGGGAAGGGGAGGGGAGGGGGGCCGTCCTCCAGGCAGCATAATGAAAAGCGGATTAAAAAGTTTCCTCGGAGACGACCGTGAACGGCTCGAGATCATCGCTGGCTGCGGGACGCTTTCGATCTGGTTTCTTCTTCGCTTTCCTTTTTTTCTTCCCTTTATCGTCTCGCACAGGCAGACGGAAGGACCGAGACTGCGGGCCGGATCGTTCGGTAAGGTCAGGTTTATGGCGCGCCGGATGGCCGAATACGCCGGGGAACGATGTGAATTCGCGGATATCCCGGCAACGGCGCTTAACCCCTAACTACTTGACCCATTTCTTGGACGTTAACCGCTACGAGGGGGGGGGGGGGATTTCTCGCCGGTGCTTGTTGGCGGCTTTGTTCGCGAAAGGTAGCATTGTTTTATACCGCTCCGGGGAGAAACGAGGATGGAAGGATACGCGTGATTGTATTTGAAATAGTTCTTTGAAAGTTGGGGAGGAACGGTGGAATCGGTATGGATTTGGAACGCGTGGATCCGTGGGCCCCGAGTGACTCGAGGTGAGTGGCACTCGTGGCGTCCCCTAATCTTGGAGTAATTATCTATCGCGGTTGTGCGTCGCGACACGGGGCCGAGCGCTTTTCGCCAAGTCGGTTTGGGTGCATTAATGCAAAGCGGAATACGGCGTCCCTCTACTTAGATCGTATCTTGATTTATTAGCCCAATTAGGGACTATTTTTCTGGCGAAGGACGAAATTCCGGCCGAACTCTATAATTAATCGAAATAATCGCGAAAAAATATCGGCCACGGGCCATAGTCGAATAATGCCATGAGCATGTACGCTCGAGAGTCGCCTTTTATCTTCGGTCCCAACGTGAGTCCGATTACGCTCACCTGGAAGAGGTTCGTACCGCGCCTGGCCAGCGCGCGGAGAGAGGCTCCGGGCTTTATTAAAACGGTATATCGGCTGTTTTATCTTATACGTACAGCCTTGTATTTAAGGTTTTGAAATTCAAATGAAGCAGCCCGGTGGCTGCCATCCGCTATTGATATGCGAAATATTGTGGCTCCGCCAGGTTTGCCCGATCTCTTATGAATGATGCTATAAAATTATAAAAGAATACGGCCTCAGCGGGAGAATAGAAAGTTTGTATTTTAACGAGGCGGACAATTCACGAAACGTTTTGACGACAAAGCCCCCGATTTTCCCTCGTTCTTTCGCTATCACCTTTACGATGACGCGCCGCGCTCTTTGTCATTTATGCATGTCCACGGCTCGCGGGCGCAGCTGCCTTTGTGTTACTCGTTACGATTAAATTCGAGTTAATGTAAACGAAGCAACGTGCCGCTTACACGATCAAACGCGCGTCATCCTTTCCTTCCTCGTTCAAGAAATTCATCGCAGCCTCTATTTTGAAACCACGCACTCTTCCCCGCTTTCTCCCCCATTTCCACATTCGAGCTTAGCAATATCGTGCGTACAAAGTATCGCGAGCCTTTAAACGAAGAGCCGCCTAATCACCGCAGGAATCCAAACATCATCCCTCTTCGAGCTCCTCTCGGGTCAACCTGTACTCTCATTTATCCTCTTCCTCCAAGTCGTCGCTCAAGAAAGATCGTCCAAAGGGGATGATTCTCTTTCAGCGGCTTATTTGCCCATGCAAGAGGAGCAGATCGAGGAGGAGCGAGGGCGAGGAGGAAAGCCAGAGATAGGTGCCGTTCACCCCGGAGCGTTGATCCAGAGTCGGGCATACGTCCGGGTGGAAAAGGGGTATCGGCCGGTGTCGATGATCGGGGTAGCCTTACCGAGCTTATCTTTCGGACACGTAGCCACCTAACGGTCCCGGCAGACCGAAATTTCCTCCGTCCGTGCGCGCCTGTAACGCACGTGTACGCGCTTAGAGCCGTACGTGGCACACGTAACCGCGTTACGCGCACACACCGTTCGGGCCTTGCAAGAACGGAAAATCGAGAGAGGCAGGGCGGCGGAGGGGGCCTGGAAGGAGGGTTGGGGGGAGGAGGAGGGACAGGACGGCCGAGTCGGTGGTGGTGAAGAGGAGAGAGAGTAGGGAGAAGCGGCACGCAGACACTCGCGAAATTACGACCTTCGCTTACGTCTGGATACATCGCTCGAGTGAACGAGCTAGCGCCAGCGGACGACCAGGGTTTATAGGGTTGCCAGAGGGGGAAGGACGGCCTGGCAGAAAGAGGAAGACAGAGAGGCCGGAGCCGGTAAGGGGATGGGACTGGTTGGCGGATGGTAGCATGGCCTCGGAGTAGGATGGTGGTTACGGTGACGCACACACCGACGTGGTTTTACTGTTTCGGAAGTCTAGCCGCCCCCAGGCTATCCACCCCCTTTCCGGCACTCCCGAGCTCGCACCGTACCCCACCCCCACGGTCCCCGTGGCTCCGGCACCGTCCGACCAACCACCCCTCCCCCCGCGCGCGAGGTGGCCCACCCGCTTATACGACCTTCCACCCCCCTTGGCCAGACTAGCACACACCGAAGTCGTAAACCTGCACCCTGCTCTCTGCCTTCCTCCCGCCGCCGCCGCCGCCGCCGCCGCCGACCCTTCGACAGAGCACGGATACCTCCGATGCACCAGCTCTTTCTCATCGTCCGTCTGACACGCACGCACGCCATCGCCGCGGCTAGATACGGCCACGTGTGCCACACATAGCCGTGACTTTGCGTGCGTACGCTCCTCCCGTACGTATACCTACACGCGACCTTTTCGCGGAGAGGTGTGGGGAAGGACGTAATTCTATCGGCAAAAGCGATGGTACCGCGCCAACCGACACGGCGTCCTCCCTCCCCGCCGACCCTCTGCCGCCACCACTTTGCAGCCCCCCCTCCCTCCCTCCCTCCCTCCCCCGCCGCCCCTCCGCCCTCTGGCAAAACCTCGCCCGACGGTACCACGCTGCGCTCTCTTTATCCGCCGTCCTTCCATCCTCGATAGCCGCTGTGCGCCACCGGATCACGAATTCGTTTTGGCGAAATTGTTCGTGTCCGCGATGAGGATTATCTCGGTTCGACCGGTTAAGCGCCGATCCTGGCCGCCCCTCCGCGGGGCGCCGGAGGGTTGGCCTGGGAGTTTCTTCCTTCGGGTCTATCGTTGAAAATCCAGTGCGAACGGATGCGGAGGAGCTCGCGGGTCGTGAACTTTTCGCTGAGGATCGAAACTGTTTTGTTGGGAGGTTGGGGGGAGGGAGGGAGGGAGGTTGGATGCCGAGGCTTGGAGGGTGGGTTGGCGATTCGGAAGGAGGATGTAAGAAAGGCGCGAAGAACGATGTATTATGTATTATAGGTTTCGTATTTGCTTTGGTTACGTCGGCTTCGATGTAATTCGCGTGTCCTCCGCTTGGCGCGAGAAGTCGTCTTTGGATATTGTTTTTCCACTTGGTGGGTGGAATTATTTTTTCAAGGCTGTTGTTTAAAATTGTATTAAGGGTGTTGCTTGCGAAGGAGAATGGTTAAGAGAGATGGCGTGGAAAAGTTGGACCATCGTTTGGCCGGTCTCTACGCGTCCCGTGTGTCGAGAGATATTCGTGAAAAAACGTAGCGCTTCTTTAAAGTCGCGGAGATACAATTCGAACAGAGGGGCCTGCGGAGGTTTTAGGTCAAGTTTCGCCGGTTTCCTCCGCGCGAATTAGTGTAAAAATATAAATTTAAACATGCCGCGCCGATGGAAATCTCGATGGAATAAAGGGGAGGCACTCGGCGCATTGATGCTGATATACTTGTTATCGTGCATTTGTATGTCGGCCTTTCCGTACGAACGGATCCACTATCTCGACGCACCGCTTTATGCGATGCCATTAAAGAAGATCTCCGTGAACCCAGCCGCGAGCTCCCGTTTTCTCTAAAAATGTGGAAAGTCATATACCCGCGACATTATGTTGGTAACCCAAACTTCGTTCCTCCCCTTTCGCGCGGCATTCGTAACGGGGCGAAAGCGCGGCCAGAATTTTGTTCACACCTACGGCACCGAGTTTATGGGGGATTTTAGGTGTGTTTTCATAGAATTAATACAGAGTTTAGTTTTGCGGCCATAAACTAGATCCAGACGGCAGTAAAGCGAGCGAAATGGCCGGGGACAGTGCTGTCTCGCCTCGGGCCATTAATGGGTCACGAGACGCGGCTAACTATATATTGATAAGGGAACCTAACGCGCTCCATTAGGGGTAAAGTTCGGCAGACGTCTCGTTTTTACGTAATTACATTTGTCTCCGTACACTTTTCGATCCGTTCGATGACTCAACGATAATCATTACCTCGATATCGTGCGAGAGGATAAAAAAGAGGAGGAAAAAAAACAAACGGATCTATCGTCGTAACCTTCGAAAATGCACCGACCTACAAGAGAATTATACTCCTACGCCCCGATTTTGTTTATACAGCTTTTCGTTCCTGCCCTCTTTATTCGCGAGTTTTATCCATCATTAACGATAACATTGAAAACGATGATTCGCATCGTATTGGTTCTTTCATTCCAAGCTTTTACCGACGTATTATCGGAAATCGACTTTTGATTTTCGCCATAAAACAAATTATTCCGCTTAAATAACGATCGCTGGTATTTTAACGATTATCGAAGGGGGGAACAAAAATATGTAAAGGTCAGAAATCAAGGATGCTAATTATACACGTTGGTTGCCCATCGCAGAGAGGCTCTTCGTGACGTCACACGGCCGAGCGCCATATTTATTCATCGTTTTGCAACAAGTCAATTGATCTCCTCGTTATACGACACTCGCCGCGGATGCGATATCCCCCGCGCAAATCCCATCGATATATTTGGAACATCCACCGAGATGCGAATCCAGTGGATTCTGCGGGTCGAGTGGCGTCTCGTTAATACGGACCGGAAGATGATAAACGAGGCCAACTTATCAGCAGTCTACGGTCGGACCAAAAAGTTTCAGAAGCCAAAGCCGTGGCGCCGTGCACGCCGAAAGGAGAGAGGAGAGGCAGGAGTGGCAGGAGAGAGAGAGAGAGAGAGAGGGAATGAGGGAGGAGGAACGAGATGGGATGAGAGTCCAAGAGGCAGGAGAGGGTCGGTAAGTCGGTTTTCGACATTGACTAAACGGGACACGGAGACATGGCGTCCGAAGGAAGGATGGTAAGTACGCCGACCACCGGCTCCCCCCTTCCTCCCTGCCGCCTCCTCTCAGCTTTCCCTTCGTCCGCCCGCGTCCACCCACCTCGGGCCCCCCTTTTAACTTCCCCTTAACTACCCCACCGGTTCGCCAGGAGCACCAGGCATGTAACACCCTCTGCTCCAGGCTCCTACCCACATTGAAAGGGCACTACCTCGCACTGGAAAGGAGCCCTTCTTCCTGCGATGCACACCCCTCGGACCCTACCACTCTCTCGGTCCGCTCCACAGTTGCGCTACTTCTAGACCCCTTCAACCGCCCCCGGTCTTACTCTCTCAAACCCCATTGGTAATCATACTGCCATGGTATCTCCCTCGTAAAATGGCCACCCGACATTCCGCAGCCGACTCCCCCCTCCCACTCTCCCCTTTCGAAGATTTCAAATCGGGCCGCATCGATAGCCGCCCCGATTAAGATTGCTGCCGTTTTACGAACGCCCCGGCGGGCTCCCCTTTGAGGGAGACCGCGGCCATTGGGACGCGCGATTTTGGGGCTAATCAAAGGCGACGTGTCCGCTCAAGGCCGCGCGGGAGGAATTGATGAAGCGGTCCTTGGGATTGGGGAAGGGAGAGGTGGCGTGTGGGGGGTGTGTATGGGAATATGATTTTTGGAGGTTGATTATGTGGGATATACTTACTGACCGTTAGGGAATTACGTTTCGAGACGATGATAGGGGGTAAGTCGAAGTTTTATCGCGATTGGAATTGGTTTTAGGGGTACTTGCTTCAAGTAAGTCGCTCTATTTATATATATTTATATATATATATATATATATATTTATTTATTTATTTATTTATTTATTTATTTCATTTCCAATTCACGCTTTGTAGATCTACACTTATGTAACGCAGGATACGCGAGTTTCGCGTTACTCTTAATACACGGACGTTTTTACCGCCGGCACTCTTACCGCGCTTGGACCTACATAAACTTACCGAAACCTTATACTACAAACGGAAAATGGGGCGGCGCTTAATCCAATCCCGCGCGGAGGAAAAACTACGGTGCGCTTGGCCATTTGATCTGGACGGCATACGGCATGTCCTTGAACTGGTAACAAGCTCAAAACCAACCAACCCAGTTTCGAACTGGACGGACGTGGTCCGAGAAAAAAGCCGACTGCCATAAACTCTGGCGGGAAAAAAGGGAGAGAGAGAGAGAGAAAGAGAGAGAGATAGAGAGAGGGAGAGAGAGAGGAGTAACGCGTAAGTTACAGAACGTTAATTCATCTTTCGACCCCGATTCTCCATCGCGCCACATCGTTTTCGTTGGCATCGCCGCCGACGCCACCGCCGTTGTCGACCGTCGAGAGTGGATGGGGTTGTCGGTGGTGGTACGTGCCGTGAAAAAGAAATTTCTCCGAGAATTTTGGATTTCTTGGCGCGACGGCCGGATGTCGGCAGCCACTTCTCCTCCCCCTCCCCTCTTCTCTCCTCTCTCCTCTCCACCCCACCCCCCCACCAGGCGGCCCTTCTCGATCTTTCTCGTGCCAATGTTAACGGGACAATGGGACAGCCGGGGCACGGGGAAGGAAAATTGGGCACGAGGCGTACGTCGCGCAGCGATTTTGAAATAATTCTCGGAGAATAGGCGAAAGGGCGACCTCTCTCGAGTACTCGCGTTCTCACGTTACGCGCAGGCCGACCTTTCGAGTTCTCCTCGGAGGAAGTTTGGCCGGTACACAGGATTCGGTTGTTTACGCAGTCTCAAGGATTTCGGATCGCCCTTGTTCTCGGTCTGTTCTCAAGGAAAGGGTTCATCCTCGTACGTATCCACTCGACTCATCGACGACTCAGAGATAAGAGCCGCTTTACAACGCGCGAAATCGGGATAGAAAAACAAGCCGATAATCGGTCGCGAGGAACTCGTTCGAGCTTGTTACTCGGCACGCCGATACCCGGCCCCCGTCACGCGCTCTCCCGAGGTCTACATCATTTTCGCATTATGTCAGTGGAGCACGACAATCCCTCATCGACAGCCTCTCCTCGGGAGGGGGGTTAAAAGGCCCGTAGGATCTTCGAGGTGAATCTCAAAAGTCCCCCGAACCCGGATCAATAAGGCGGTCCTGCGGAAGGCCGAGAGGAAGACGAGGAAAAAAGGAGAGAGGAGAGAAGCGAGAGGGAAAAAAGAAAAGGAAAAGGAAAAAGAAATGGAGGGAAAGGCTAAAAAGAGGAAGCGTCCCCAAAGGTATTTCGGCCGGTGCCGGTAGGCGTCAACGTCGTAACCATCCTTCTTCCCCCGTATAAGGCTACTCTCGTAACGTCGGTGCCGTCGCGAGGAAGCAGCCGGTGGGTGGACAGGCCGAGCGCGACCGTCGGGTCCAAAATGTGACTCCTTGCAGGACAAGGAGGACGAGGGCGAGGACGAGCGGCAGGGCGCGAGCGTGGACGGCGGGGCGAGGACGAGGACGAGAACGAGGACGAGGACGAGAAAGACGAGGGGGTTCTAGGGACTAGCGCGAGGGCGGATCAATACAATCGCTAATCCGGTGCATTGTGAGGCGAGGCGTGGCGTAGCAAAGAGGCGAGGTGAGGCGGTGGTGGTCTTGCTTGCCTTCCCATCCCTCCGCGTCTCAGCCGCCGGTTTCAACTCCCCCCACCCACCCGACCCTCCTCGCCCCTACCCGCCCCTCGCCCCCGCCTCCGCCATCCTCCGCCGTCCCACCCTACGGCCGCTCTATACATTTCAGCCCCTCGTCGAGCCTCTGCCTCTGCCTTCCTTCCTAGCCGTTCGGCCCACCCGCGCCCCTACATCGTCCGTTGCCTTCCACCGCCGGCACCGTCTTGCCGCACTTCCGTTTTCAACCCTTAACTTACCCCTCGCCGAACGAACGGCCCCCCTGGCGAGCAGCGGTGTAGGATCGCCTTGCGGCAACGAAAGCTTAACTTACGCCCAATCGTAAATTTTCTACGTCCTGGAATTTTTCAACCCCCACTCCCGATCCCTCTTCGCCCGCTTGTTTTTCTTTCTTTTTTTGCGTCTTTTTTTTTTTTTTTTTTTTCTTGCACCCTCGGTCCTGCGTCGAGCAATGATCGGACCCTCCCCTTATGTCCGTGTACGTTATGTCGTGAATTTGTGGCCTTCTCGGTTCCTCGTCGTTGAGTATTTTTAGGGTCGTTTGGGTTTTACCTCGGTGACACGGCGCGACGACGCTTTGGCTCGCGTTGTATTGGTTTACGCGCGATACTTGGAGGGATTTGTGATTGGGATTGGGTGGAAGGTGGGGTGTGTTTGTTTTTTTTTCTTTTTTCTTTTTGCGGTGATTCAAGGAGCGTCGTGCGATGGCGCTTGGTATTGGGGAAAATTAGTTTTGAGTCGTTAGATTTATCCTCGCAGAATGCGGAAGGAGAGTCGAAAGCGTGGCGTTTATGCGAGTGCTTTTCGATCGCTCTGATCTAAACGGGTTATAAGTAGTTTCATTTCGCGAAAGTTTCCGGTGAAAGTAGTTCAACGGGAAATCGGAGCCCCCGCTGTATAATAAGTTTCGCCAATTTCAAGACAGTTTCCGAATGGTCTCTGCTTTTCTTGAACCGAGTGTTTGTGCGATCGGGCGAAAAAAAGAGTTGGTAAGAAAATGTTTGCGATGGGATGGAGGGTACGGGAATGATCGATCGTAAATGTTACTTCTGTATAAACTCGTAAACATAATGGTTTAGCGTCCGAGGTACGCGCTTAATATCTCTCGCACGATATTTACCTTGAAACGAAGATCAGAACAATATATATATTAACTTCTTCGCAAATATTATTCTTATAAATTCCACATTTTTCGGGACATTCCACATTTCTAAAGGAATTCCCGCAATTTTCTATGTGTACCCTCATTCCAATCTCTTATAATCGCAAAACCTTTCGATAATTATCAAAGAGCAACAAATAACAGTTTTCCTTAACAAACCTAACTTTACATTAGCGTAATTTAACGCCTGCGATATAAGGTAAATTATAAATAAATTATAAAGTTATAAACAACTTTATTCGCTCATAGTTTACACATATTATCCACATAGATGGATACATCAATTTTTTAAAACCCTTGACCCAGACTACGATTATTGGCTCGCATAGCGCGGTCGGAAAAACTATTCTCAGCAAGTTGCCATAGATGCGGTTCGCCTACCGACAAAGGGGGAAGAGCGAAGGGTGTTTTCGCACCCCCTACGCCACTGGATCGTCCACCACCGTAGCTCCAGCAATAGAAGCCCTGCATCCTTCGTAGGAACGCCCACTCTTAAGCGAGATGGACCCAAACAAACTCGTTCGCGAACACCCGAAACTGTGTTACTAGAATAAACCCTGTCCGAGGCAGGAGCAATTTAGCGGCACACACGTCGTGGAAACCGGCCGTTGCTCTCTCTCTCTCTCTCTCTCTCTCTCTTCCCTCTCTTACTTATCCTCTCTCACTCTCTCCTCCTCTTTCTCACGCACGTCCATCCCACACAGGCACACAAACGTAAACGCGTCGAACTTCTGCCTATTGCCCTGCACACCAACACGCGTGTTAACACACGCGTGAAGTTTAACGCCGCTCTCGTAGCGTAGACGACACGATTCTCCGCCTCCCCCGCCTGCCCCCTCGCCAACCCTTGGCATCGCGAGTGGAAGAAAGTGCAATAAATCCGGCGTATAGTATGCCACCGAAAAGTTCCGCGACGCTCTCTATGTATACGTAGCGTATTCGCAGAGCGGGCCGCGGGTAAGCGGAGTTACGGGCAAGAATGGCGCAACAAGCGTCCGTTTTATTGTCGTCGAAGAATGTGTCCTTTGGTGGGATTCAAAAGGCAGCGCGCGGACCGCACGGGGAAACTGTGGAAAAGTAAGGGCGCTTAGCAAGGCTCACGGTTTGGAAAGCGGAGGTCGGTGTTTGGATAACGCCCTGGAGTTTGATTACCAGAGATAGCATCGATGGGAATTAGTGCTTGGAGGGAAGAGAATGGAGGATCTCATCTTGAATTTCTTGAAACGATCGAGTGGGTAATACGTTCAAAAAAATGCGACTCTACTTTGATCACTTCATCCAGAAAAGGTACTTTGGTATAAAAATTGGATTTTTTTCGTAAGTTTTAAAGATACCTTTCTATAGTCGATTGTATGCAAAACAATGTACAATGATCAATAATGTCGTTTATGACGTTGGTTAACATTATTCCTACCACGACCGGTCAGTGTTTTCTTCGAAAAATTATAGAATTTTCAGACGCGGCCACTTCTGCGATTTTTCGTGATTTTCTTACGGCATAAGGATCGATAAATAAACGTATCGACGCTTTTTCTTCCTCCTCATTTTCCTTAAGGATATATTTAGTACGATTAAACGTGTCTGGAAAGTAGCTGGTAGGAACAGTGTTAAGAAACTCTGCGTCGCGGAAACGGTACTCCAAGTCGCGAGATTGAGGATCGGCCCTTATCGAATTATCGCGAAACTTTCCTCGCGCCACGCATGCCTATTCGAAATGACGCGCAACAAATGAAACGGCAATAACGAGAGCTTGGACGTCGAGGCAATTTTCAGTCCTGCAGTGACCATGCGAGGACACGTAAGTGGACGGGCGCGTATAGACGTGTGTAGGAAAGGGCAGGCAATTATCAAGTGATTGCTCGCAGATTATAGGAAATGCAGTTCCCCGGATGGAAGGCGTATATTGGCACTTGTACAACTCCCTGACAATACATCTCCAGGATAAACACTCTCTCCTCTGCCATATTCTTCAGCCGCTCAAGTAATGGCAGTTCCATGACGGAGGAATTCATAACCGAAGAATCGCTTTTTTCTCTCCGGCAGGACTTCAACGCCATCGCCAATTTACCAATAATACGCCACGTAAACTTTATATACCATTGCAAAGAATCGCGTAATTATTCTCTCGACTCTTCGCGTACCCGATAACGAGTATTAATAGGGCCAGATCGTTTCGGCTTAAATCAACAAACGTGGTTGCTATCGGTTTGATATCTCTCGAAACCATTACGGTACACCGTATACCATCCTTCGATTTGCGCCGCTGATCGACATTATTCGTACCATAACAAGCTGATACAATATTTCCACTCGAATTATGCGGAGGCCTCGGGCAATCTCCGAGGTCATAAATATATGCAACGTGGTTGGGTGTGCGGCTTTTGAGAAACAAAGGAAAGAAAAGGGAATCCGCGTACGCAAACGTGGTAAGGCCAATTCTTAGCGATGTTCGAGGGGCCAATTTCAGTGGCAAAGAGTCACATCCGGTTGGTAATCCATTACCGGTTATTAAGGCGGCCGATCCGCCACGGCTACGCCAACTTCCTCGATCCTTCCTTCTCCGGCACCGGTGGCCCGACATATCTCTCCAACCTGCTCCTTTTCTCCTCGCAACTTCCTTCCTTCCTCGCCT
This sequence comes from Ampulex compressa, assembly GCA_038496175.1. Lineage (NCBI taxonomy): Eukaryota > Metazoa > Arthropoda > Insecta > Hymenoptera > Ampulicidae > Ampulex > Ampulex compressa. Next base: position 144,789 of record JBCFXI010000398.1, on the reverse strand, counting down.
CCCCCAGCCCCGCGCCGCCCCCTTTCTCGCTCTCTTTGCCCAGCTTCCCGATTTCCCTCTTTCTGTACGTGATCGCCGGCCCTCATCCGGCCGCCACTCAGACTTCAATTAATTTCGCCGGTTCTGGGCCCGGCCGTTTTCCAATTTCGAGTTCCTCCGATGGACGTGAACACGGCCCCCCATTGGTGCGATGGAATCCTCGTCGATGAAGAAACGTAAACACGCCTAACTGTCGCGCTCGAAACAGGAGAGGGTGGCTCCGGTGGTCGGGCTTAGCGCGAGGCATTAATTACGAATAGGTCCGATGGAGATCTTCGAACGTGATTTAACTGCAACTGGGGCGATTGTCCGCGGGAGGATCGCTGGTTGAATCGTGTGGGGTGCTTTGAGCGATCGAAACGAAGGCTGCGATGATCGTTGGTAGACGTGCAGGGAGCAAAGAAGAGAAGGTGGCGTGGCAGTGACCAGCGAGGAAAGGGTAAGTGTTTTAAAAACAGGATCAGTATGAGATATAGGAGTTACTAAAAAAGATGACGCTTTGTTTTTGAATCAGACTCGAGTATCCAGCTATAATAATGATCACAAAGTTGATTAGTAATCCTTCAACCCTTCGCGCTCCAAAGAGTTTTATTTCTATCGCGAACAGGAAGTTCGAATTTATGTTCGAGTTCTGTCGCAAAGTATACATCCTACCACGGATGGAATGTTCGGAACAGGTTTTTCTTCGAAAGAGACAAACAGGAGAGCCGGGGATTTATTAGATTCAGGTGTACAAAATTTGCAAATTATCGGTTGAGAAAAATACACTGTCGAGCGAGACTCGATATAGGAGCGCGCAGGGTTAACCCTCGTTGATCATCCACGCTCGTATGTTTAACAAGAAGTTGAAAAAAATTCGAGAAGACTCGTTGGTCAGCGATTGAAAGCGTTAATGAATGACGCGCCAAGTATAGTAGCGCGCCAAGGTGCGTGAGGGACGAGGTGTTTAAGCGCGCAGGGAAAAACTGGCTTCCAGAGTGCCGAGAGACTCGGTCCACCGATTGATTTATAACGGCCGAAGGTGTGGCAGAATCCGACACCAATATCACGCCGATGCTCGGCCTCGTGGACAATTACATCGCTGGACAAAGGCTACGGGGGTGTACGGACCTATGCATCCCGCATGTGTGCCTGGCCTACGGCTCTTTACGCAGCTGACGCGTCTCGCATTAAGAAGCGCGTGGGCGAATGCACGTGCGTGGGCCAACACCCGCACGTCGCATCCTGCGGAACAACCCAGAAAAACCGAACGTTGCTCTGTCGAGTTTAGAGGAGGCGAGGGACGGCCTGGATGTTCGCGAAGGAGAAACGAAGGGCTTTTTGCGGAATTCGCATCCTTGGAATATTTGAAATCGCCCCCCTTTGATGCTCCATGCAGCGAATTTACTTATTCTCTTCCCTTGGCTTTCGCGATATTTATCGATGCGAGGATTGCTTTGCTTCCTTCATTGAAGTTTAATGTTGATAAATATTAGCCTGATTACAATGCAAGTATAATATTATGATATAATTGTATGTAGAGTGTGTATGGATGTGTTACAGTTTATATTTTGTTCGAAGTATTCCGATGCTCGTTCGGTTTAGACTTAAATGCCCTCGCGCTTCAGCCTGGCACGTGTGCAACGTTTCCTTTCGAACCTCTGCGCGCCATCTAGCTACGCTTTACGAATACTCCTCTTGCGTGCACGAGTGGTAAAGCTGAATTAAGTGTACGTAGTTATTTTTAAAATGTAGAAGATTCTCATATTTTAGGTACAGTGCCTTCGATGTTCTGAATATCAATTATAAATTACTGTACGCTTTGTACGTCAATTACAAATTCTTCTTAGCTGATATATGAATCTAAACCTCTGTGTATTTTTTTTACTACGTATAAGATATATTGTCCACATTTTAACTGTTGTAAGTTTTTTTAGGGAACGGAAATTGTAAAATAAACTTCCATTGAATAGAATAATTTATATATCGATCATTTTCCAATTCCTGCGAAAAAAAACGTGTTTACGCGATGTATAAAAAAAATTAACAAATATCCTGATTTTAAAACTTCAAATCTAAGTGAAAAAAAAAATTCACTATTGGAATTAAGATACACTTTAAAATTTAGACTTTATGAGGTCGTAAAATAATTCGCACAGAAGGGAGAAGTTATCGAAGAATCGAAAAAGGGGACACTTCATTGATGAATAAGTTCATTCATCGGTCGATATCAACGGGACGTGAATGGTCGAGAAAGAAAATCATTGATAGCGTATCACTTGTATAAATCTTAATTCGTACATCCAGCTTTAACAAAAAAATTATTTTTTTACTTAAATACGATATATCACCAGTAAATGCTGGGCTTCGAAGTATAATGTCAAATAGGTTGTTATTATTGCTCTTGCCATCGTTACAAATTTGATTACTTAATTCTGGTGGTGTGTATACAGTTATGGCTATTAATATTATTTAATTTTTTGCTGCATTCTTTCATACATACTCGGTGTAAGTATCTAAATATCAAGTAGCCTACGTGATGTGCTCCTTAAGTATAGATAAGTATATTATTATCGAAATTACAACACGTTTAATAGCAACAACATAGGAAAGACGTATTCACTATGAAATTCAGTGAATTATCACGAATATCACGTTAGAAAAGCCGATTTAATTATACAAATCTTCGAAAAAAAAAAAAGAAAAACACCAGACAAATAAATTATATAAATTGTAACGCGATGTCTTCCATTACGATAATATTTGCATCAAAAGCAGATATTTATATACATGTATATTTTTACTGGGATAACATTTTTATATCAAATTTCGGACATACATTAATAAGCATCTACTAAGACAATATTAATCAAAAATCCTCCATGTATTGCTGGTTTAACGTATACTAAACTATCAAAAATTTGTCCTAAAAAACATTTGTAAATAACTATGAATCGTGAAGCGTATCTTCTTCACGACGTCTTTATGCGTGTTCTGCATCACGAAATAATTTAGAATTTTGCTTGTACTTTCCTTATGTATTATGCGCTTACAGAGTGGGCAATTTTTATACACTTTTTTAGGTTGGAAGACTATCCTTTTTTACTTTATTCAACTTTCGCGCACGATTGCGTATTCCCTTATTTTGTGCGCCGCACAAAAATAACAATCTTGATGTTGACTTTGGCTTGACCTTCCCCGACACTGAGGTACTCGATGTTTCACCGTCTTCTAGCGAGGAATCTGATGTTTTTGCAGAAAGAATTTTTAACCTTTTCGAACCATGTTTAACGACTGTCGTTTCCTCGCAAGACAAAATTGATTTTGGTAACTTGCTTATTCCTCCAAATTTTTTGTTAACAAACTTATTGTATTTTAATGCAGTTGCGGAAGTACCTTTGACGTATCCTACGTTGGAATTTTTTGAACCGTGATAACTTACTGCCTTCGAAAATGGCTTTCCCGTTTCTGCTTTGAATGCGCTTATCTTAGAATTCTCCGGAATATTATTTACATATTGATTGTTCAAGGGTTTACGGTTGATAGTTTGATGAGACTTTTTATTATTCTTAATTCTTTTAACGGTCGTGTAAAGTGATGTGGAGCGATGTACGGTACAGGACTTTTTTGAGATATTTGTGTCGCTCTTCAGTGTGTTTTGTACCTCGATTGATGAGTCACTTATTTGAGAATCAATCCCTTTCAAATTGTACAAGTCTTGGGATACAATCCCGTTATCACCCTGTGAATAAAAACTCGAGTTTATGGTTATTCTTTATGAAACAATCAATGAGTATGTCGTATATATTAAAGAAATAAACCAATATGATGTAATCAAAGAGCGGAGATGCACTTTTTTTTTAACCAAAATACAGACTATGAAGCTTGTGAGAGAGAGAGATGAAGCCTTCCCAATATTTAATACTATTTTTGATAAGGTGAACATAATTTATAATAACGATATAAGTACTACAACCTCAATGTTCTTTAGTTTTATTATAATTTTTAATTTTGATCAAATCGTATAATGTTTGCCACGACATTAATACACATTCCCTGCTTGATTATTATGAAATTATGCTCAACATTAGGCAGATTATATGAACCGTGCTAAAGCAATTGGCAAAATACTGGGATTGATCATTCAGGATTAGCAGGAATAAAATAAAAATAAGGTAAATAAATGTTGACTAAAAATACTGTACATTTATTAAACACAATTGGATGTGCGTGTATTGATGTATGTGTGCATGTATGCATGTGTTATGTGATACATCAAAAGACGTCTATACATGAATTTATACATAATATTAGTCGCTATTAAGTTCACACTTATGATTTGACAACTGCTTTTACATTTACGTGATGTGATATATTATCATAAACTTTTTTTACTTTTACGTTACTCCTCAAGCATGGATACTAAAACTTTCTGGGCAACAATTCACAGTACTTCTAAAAGGTCTATGTAACCCAATGTACGTCCATGCATATATTTACACTTTCCTAAAAATTACATTTCCTTCGACACAGTCTTTATTTTGAAATATTTTAAATTGTGTTGGGTATTCAATATCTCAATGCGATGATAAACCTTTTACATTTTTGCATAAGCTTGTAATTATTGTCAATTTACTGCAACAATGATAAATTTATATAACTTTCTTCAGAACATGCATCTAATACTACGATGCACTCTTAACGTTAATCTATACGGGTAAACACGATTAATGATAGTTCTAATACCATTGCGAGCAAGGCTCAAATTTAAAAAACTGCGACTTTTCATTCACATAACATAACACCGTTAAAATTCGATTTTCAAGTTGTGTTATCCGAACAACTCTCCTTCATCCTGAGATATAATGGTTCAATCCTTTATACCTCTACGCTGTGCCTTTTGCTAGGGAAATATATACCATTAATTATGCTTTCTGCGATACTAAATATTGTGTACTGCCAATAAAATAATAAATACTCTACTATAGCAGGAAGCAAATCACATGACATTATCATGTGCACTTCTACAATCTTTAGCAATTTTTTATATACTTTACGTTACGCAAAAATTTAAATATACTTTACAAACCTTTGCCTCAAATTCAAATTTTAGTATGAAATAATAAACATCTCTATAAAGCTAGCAAAAATGTAATGTAAGAATTAATTTCAGTCTTGGTTGATCAGCGTTTTGTACTTCAGTATGTAACAAAACAGTGACTAAATTCGAACAAAATTTATTTAAATAATTGTATAATGAACGTTGACTATTTAATCCATGAAACGTGTTATATGGTATTTATACATATCTCTGTAAAATTAATTGTACATTTTACGATGTGTTAATAATGATACCTAATAAATTATTTCACTAGTATACCAATGATTGTGCACAGTTTTTCTGTAAACTGGTAAATGGATGTTTGCGCAAACGATGTTTCATACAAAATATTATTGTCATGCAAACTCCTAAAACGGAAGACCCATTAGCAGAATCAAATAAAAAAAAAATGTACATATAAAATGCAAAATTACTTTTCATCCAATGTATAAAATACATATCAAATTATAATCTATGGAATTATTGCCATAAGTCTTATTTTCATATAATAATATCAATCGTACTTATTCTACACTCGCCAAAAAATAAGCGGAAAAAAAGATAAATAAAAAACATTGTATAATTTTCGATCTATACAGAAACAAAATCTCTCTCCCACTTACATAACGAATAAGATAAAATCAATTTATATTTCTTTATGCACTAATGTGTCTTGACATTAATATATTATGATTTACCAAGTCAATGGTACGATAAAATAATTACGATAATGTACATTGTTGAATATCAGGATTTGCAATCTCATTCCCGTTATTTACATTAAAATTTACCTTATGTAGCGACTTGCCAAATGGTGCCGCAAGATTGTTCACGTACGTTAATCTTAAAAACGATTTTACGCCTCTCAAAGAACGATACTGGCTATTTGGCAATCGACTGTTAGGATTACTGTTTGTAAGATCAAGAATGGAAGGACCCAATGCTGCTCCAACCTGTAAGTTACATATTGTATAAATAAATTCCTTTTTTATCCAAACAGTTTGCAAAGAAACTGCGACAACACTGTAACTTCTCACCGCTTCAAACACTCCTGGTGTATATTTTGGGGGCACAAACATGTATGCTATGTTTTTATTGACGCCGTCTCGAACTCTGGCAGGCACAATGTTTACCAGTCGTCCAGAATTATAATTGCATTCGAGGGTGTAACTACGTATAAGTCCTGTCAACTTATATACAGCCACACGCCCTGACCCCTCCCTCGACATTCCATCTCTCTTATCTCTATAAAACTCATTCAAATGAGAATTACGAAAAATCAAATGATAGTCTGCACTGGCCATACTTACATGATGTACATATTTCTTTCAGCAAAATTACACGAAGTAAAGTGAAAGTTTGGATTGTTTATTGACATGAGCTTTGGCAAGAGCATGCAATTAATGGTGTCTTCAGAGTCTTCAAAGTAATTTCCATACATAAAAACGCCCTTCTTTGATGCATGACCATGAAGGTCGATATACAAATACAATCCGGAATTTTCAGATTCATTAGTTATTTGCCCTATGCCAATGGCAGTGTAGCTTTTCTTATCATTAGTAATTACTTCTGTAGTGTGAAATTCTTCCACTTCGTTGTGCGATTCTTTAGTTTCGCCTACAAATCAAATGCACATTTAAGTATAATTAAATGTACTAAACATACGATAGAACTTTAATTTGTACTTACCATGAGGTAAAGTATTCAGTGTTCCCTGTGTCAAAGCGCAATTTTGAAAAATATCTTGCTCAGCTTTATGCTTTTCGTCCAATGTCATGAGAGTTACCTGTTTTGACATAATAATTAAGTGTTGTTTACATAATTATAAAAATTATGATAAAAGATGTCATTCTAGAATGTATTAAAATTTGATTTGGCATAATTTCATATGTACGATCGTCACCTATTACCTGCTGAAGCAGCTTTGTAGTTGTATCACATACCACGTTTGGAAGCGAAGCAGATGGATCCATGATGACAACATTAGTTTCATCCTCCTTTAAGTTCATGTCTAATCTTTCATCGCAGGTTTCTTCTGGTAGTTCATAAGTGCCATGGTAATATCTATAAAGAAATATTCAATTTAGTAGATACAATGGTATATAAAGAAATAATATTTAAAAGTAAACAATTTTTACTTTATCAATTTTCTAGCAGCGTATATTGTAGGGTGATCCTTTTCAGAAGGATTAAGATAAACTCTGTTTAGATTTACACCCATTGTATCCATTCGGTAATGTCCTCTAGCTACACCATCTGGATTGAGCATAGGTATTAACTTGAACACGTATAAGCGGCGCAAATGACGTGCAATTTGATCTTCCCGATTCAAAATGAAATTCAAGAAACCATTAAGAACAAAGCTAGATGGTGTTTCGCCTGGATGGACTCGTGCACTAATAAAGATAATCTGAAAGCGAACATATTCATTTCAAAAAATTAAAAATCTCAGTACTATAATAGTGTTAATGAAAATAAATTTTGTGTACTTTTTTATTCCAAAACTTGAATGGCCTTTGCTCATCTTCATTAGGGAACATATGCATCAGTCTGTCCTCTCTCTCCGCTGATATGTTATGAAAAGAACTTATTGTCAACATGTCTAATCTACGCCCTTCCAATGATTTTATTGCGCATTCCCTATGGTAATAAACATCTTCCACGTTTGTCATACATCTCTTCATCATTTTTATGTCAATTCTCCGTAAATAATTTTGTAGGTCGACGTATGAAAATGGGTAAGTGAACGCAAAATATGTGATTGCTTTTGGATTCTCAGGTGTGTGGTAAATAAACGATAAGGTAAAATCGCTGCCTTTTTGATCAAGCTAAAAAATTAACATTTGTTAAAATATGAGTATACGTTTAAACTATGTGTGACATTATTAAATCATTTATATAATTTAAAACAATTACTGTATACGTTGGTTTCTCGTGAATTCTCTCCCAATGTATGTGTCCAGGTATAATTTTAAAAACCGGGCACATTCCTTGGCTGAACATTTTACCTTGTTTATTGAGATTAACAATATTGAGTCTGACGCAAACGTTAGGAGCACAAGCCTTAATGCCAAAATAAAACCAAGTTCTATTATTGTTTTGAAATTGCGTTCCATGACAATCGTGTCTTGTCCACAAATTAAATTCATAATCCGTCGCATCTTCAGAGTTAGAGCTTTTAGACGATTTACCTTCGGTATCGCAACTATCTATTGAAAAATGAATATTAATTTGTTACGTAAGGTACCTGTTAGATGTCAAAAACCAATACTGGCTTTCGCTTTTACAATATGATTGCTTGATTTAATTCTCCGTTTAACAGAACATCCGTTTAATAAAAAAAAACTCAAATGCAAGTTATACACAATAATATTAATCAGTCACTACACTTAATTACACAAGACCACAAAATAATTACCTTTATCCAACGTATCAGATATTTTTACTTGCTCTACCTTGGCTAAATTGGCGGAATCAAAATTGTTATAAAATCTAAAACCTCCGCAAGCGATACCCTCCGTTGTGTTTTCCATGACGTATCGAAGGTTATAAGGATATCTGTAAAATGCTTATAAGGAAAAAAAAAATTGACGTACAATTATATTCCATTGCATTTGCGGGGCTACAGACGATTTAATTATTTACAATTTCATTATGAGCACTCAATAGCTACTCTTGCGAGCTCCCTTCGAATACAAGTCATTTTGACAGATATCGGGAAAATCATATGATCTATATTTACACCACACTCGATATTATGAAACACATAACGCACCTTAGGTCCAAGAAGACTTTCTTTCAGCTACCATACCGACTCGATTAAATAACAAACGATAAATCATGTTCGTATAATTTCAGGACCACCATTATCATAATCCACGAAGGTATATTGGCAAACTCATCATAAGCACAGGCTTCCAACTGTCAGAGAATGACCCCGTGTAATTCAAGCAGCTCGACACTTATCTGCAAATATCGCGTTCGAAAGCATATTTATCTTTATCCTGTTGCGAATCTCGTCCGATGCGCACCCTATGCACTTGGCCAGATAATACAAATTCGAATACTTTGTTCGCGGTTATGTAACTATAAACTGTAACGTTTGAGGAATCGTATGCACGCGAGTTAATTAAATCGCATGGCTGAAGCTTATAATAATCCGTGGTAGGCACGAGATAGCCGCATCGATCACTACTTTTTGCCCTCTTGATTCCGACCGCAAAAAAATCAGCACTTCAACACGACACTTTTGATCGAGCGCACCGTTCCGTTGAAAAAGCATAATTACGAACATATAGGCGTATTTTTAAGCGATGTTTAAATTTTGCCGCTTGATATCCATTGGCTTCTAGTCGGATCCAGGCTCCAATCGCATTTTATATAACACCCAAGGCACCATAACGGAGTTCCAAACTATATCCTCTACCTTCGATAGCCCCGCTTATTCGAGGTCTACCCGATTACAATAACCCATGGTATTTCAATAAATTCGAGGAAAGCCCCGTATGTCATCCCGTCCGTGGAAACTTATCGACTCGCAGAACGTACCAACTGGCAGCGCACCCTACATTCAGTCGTAGCATCGGTGAGCAACGGTCAAAGTACGGAGAAATCAATCACGAGCATTCAGTGCCGCATCCATCCGTGAATTTTCGTACATCGACTTTTTCACGCCGTACAACAAAGTGCGGCCGGCTACATTCACGATTCGGAAGATCGCCGCCACGTAGCCGCCTTCCCATAATGCCGATTTGAAATATTTACAGCCTTAGGAACACTACGCGAGTCGAAGTGCACGTTCGTCGATGGTCCTCGATCTCTCCCTCGCAATTCGCATTTCCTGACATTGGTCAGCAGTGATCGACGCCCGGTGCACCCGTCCGATCGATAAGAAAGACTTTCGTCCTCTGATAAATCCCGATTGTCAAAATCGAAGGGATCGACGTGCAGCCGACGTGCCCGCTGTCAATGGCTCGCTCCACCGCTCACGCACACAGTGCCGCGGTAGGTGTGCCTGCACTCACACCCACGCGAGGCCTCGTATCATAAGAGCCACGAGCACGCTGCCGTGTGGCTCAGATCGTGCTTTGGAGCAACTCGAAGCGTTACGGATCGCAGGGATAGCCAGTGACACGGTTCTACGTCGGTTCCTCTGTGTTTGTACCTATATACGTGGCGATATAGGATTCACACGACATGTGCGGTAAGTAAAGAATCGTACTTGAATCTCCACGTCGTCTTTTTCGGCCGATCGCTTATCCTGGCCGAACAGCTTGCACGAACAAGGATGGGGTTAAGCGGGAGAAAGCGCATTTTTATATTCGCGGAAAAACACCGACTGACAGATCGATCACACGGTTGCTTATCTAATTAATTATATGTCCCTTATTTTGGTGGTTTTTATGAGATCACGCATACCGGTCGCGGATTGCATCAGTGAAATTGATGGAGTACCTTTCGATCAAATTTCTGTTCAATTCCAAATTTTATCGAAATTTGCATTTTTCGGAGATAATATATCTGCTTTTATTGTAAACGGTAGACTAAGATTAGATTTGTGTTATAATTATGATAAATCCAGCAAATTTTTGCAAATAAAGGAACGTAAAGAGTACGGTTTTAAGATAATATATCTATATAAGTCTTTCATCGTTTCTTTGTAATATCCGACGTGTGCATTGTCATACGCGTACGAAGGTAAACTTGGACTGTATGAAATTGTTTGATAAGAGTGAGTAGGAGTAACGATAACGTGTTATATTCTCTAAAAAGAACTTCAGGAAGTCAATGATGCCATAATTGATAATGCTTATGATAACACACATGTAAAAAATCGTGTAAACATTACATTTTAAAAGAATTCAAAGTAGCGTCGGCAAAAGTGATTCGATGCGGTCAATTCTGCAACAGGTTGTAAAAGCTTCGTACCGGTTCCTTGTTGCTTAAACACGTTTAGTTCATCAATTTACAGTGTTTACAAACAGGGCTTATTTCAATTACGAGTTAACCGTTCATAGTGGTTTACACAAGTTCTTGACCGCCAAGAGTAAAAAAAAATTATGTAACGTAGACGAACATAATTGCAGGTTGTCTCCGAGAGATCATATGACTTAATTTAAATATTCTTTATTAATTAAAAAAAAATCAACACTTTAAATAAAATCTTCTTTCCCATAATACACGATTGTCGTTTGTGAATCCTTTAGATTGCAAGATTGAAATTTTCGGAATAATGCGATAGCCCGTGTAGCAATACTTATGAAAGTAAAATTAATTTTCTTAGAAGTTGGAGAATTTCTGATTATTATGAAATATTTTGAAATGCGCGTGTTCAAAGGTATGAGAAGTCGAAGAGTCGTATCAGAAAATTACGAAAGTGTTTGCGTAATTTGTCTACGGTGTAATACGAGGTTTTTGAATGAATACCGCCGCAGCGAAAGTCCGTCTCGAATCCTGGCACGCCGTTTGATCTGGGTAGAAAGGAAAAAAGAGCTGATGTTGCCACAAACCCATTTCATTTTTTACATGGCGGTCGACGTTTATTTAATTTTATTCACAAACACTCATACAGATCGTGACACGCGTCAAGTTCTTCGTAAGTTATGCCGTTCAGATAAAAAAAAACGCTCGTCACATCGGTAGGTCAATGACGTGTTCTTATCATACTTAGAATATTTCAAATATTTATAAGAAAATAAGGAAACCGAATAAAATTCTAGAGATCGCGGTATATAATTGAATCTAAACCTTCCTCCTTGACTAACGGCTATAAGATATATAGATGTTAAGAGGACAGGTACTGTTATACAAATCGATCTAGAAAAAAAAATCTTATTTCTACCTATTTTTGCATCATTAGTATGTAATCGTAATGATAATATCATAAGTACCGAGGATATAATTCTTAAAGGTCAGTTTAAATTACTTTGGAGACATATGTATATAAAGTCGATAAGTACAACTGAAAGTCTTACTAAATGTCGATCTTCAGTAGAGCTACACAATAGAAATATCCGTGGACGTGCCTGCAACAAAAAGGCGTTCCAGTACATTATTTCTAGTCGGATGCTTCGATAATAATTAGGCCGCGTGTTTCATTGACCTTTTTCTCGATGGCGTATTCGCGCGTACGCAGCAGCGTATTACACGCGCATGCGCCGATGCTCATTTTCCTCCAAAGGTACATAGTTACAATCTTCCGTACAACGACCCGCAAAAGGTTGTACTTATGTGATATTTATGGAAAACCGAATTGGTACCCTCGGCGATGGCCGGTTCATCGCTGACAATGAACAGCGCACGATGATCGCCCGAACATCGTGCTCCACGTAACAACTCTTCTGATACGCGAATGTTTAAGTGATTAAAATTTGATCGTTGATGGAAGGTACATACCGCACCTGGATCAATTAAATTTTTGTTTAACTCGATCGAATCGGTTCTGTGAAAATCAAAAAATGTAATTTCACCAGTATGACTCTTTGATACATTGAATATCGGTTGAATCGCTTGGATTTGATCACAATGGTGATCAATCATGACTTTATATATAAGCTAGAGGATCTTTTATTTTTCTTACGATGCCGATTAGTGATCTCTATTACTTTCGAGACGATACTGTACAGTTGGACTTATTAAGTTACCCAATGCATAAGCACACGCGAGAGAGTCCTGTGTGCATTTAATTCCCGCTTAGGAGCCTGTCCGCCAAGTAAAATGACAGGAAAAACGTGAGCGTTATTACGACAGAATTATAAATTCTCGCGATTATCGTCGCCATGAACGATCGGAATGTCACTGAATCAACGAGCACACCGGCATTGCGATCATTCTTTCCGTAACAGACGTTATCAAGATATTTCATGGAAAATGTAGGTGACGACATTCAAGCACGTGGCTAATAGCTCTAATAAATAACACGACAGGCACAATGAACGTTACGGAGATGCATTGCGTATGCAAAAAGTATTCGACGAGCGGAGAAAACCCTGAGCGTGCAAATAAATAACCTTTACGAATTGATTCTAACAAGATATACGATATCAATTTATTATAAACACACGTTCAACAGCTTGTCTATTAAGAGTCTGCTAACATCTGACACGGAGCAGCACGGTTGCCGAGTGAAAGTTTCTTCGTGCCGAACCTGACGCCGGCGCGAGAGGGTGCAGCAACATAGGAGAGTTACACGTGACATTTAGACATACAAATACAGGCGTATATACATTCACGACTTCTGATATGCAGGAGTTCGAATCCTTTCTCCTCGACACAGGTTCACCTTTACCTTCCTCTCGAAATTCAAACCCGTGGCCTCGAGAGGAGAATCGATTTTCGTTTACGATCGGCAAATTCCGGGTTAAGATTAATATCCGCACAAACGAGCGTGTATTTATTATCGCCAGTTAACCAATTTTTAATCGACTTCTTACAAAATAATGCTACTGCAATTCGCGATCTGAGCTGATGTTGAAGTCGACTCTGCTTCTAGTGAATAATGAGTACAATAGGGCCGTTGCAAATTTTTCTACCTTTGTCACTTGTGTATATAAATTATCGAATGAAGCGATAACGTTATCCTGTCATAATATTTATACCAACGGAATATCACGTGTTTCACTTTTAAGTGCTCAATGAGAATTTCTTGATTATTTCGCGGGTTAGCTATCAGACTGGTGGATGAATTAGAAATAGCCCCTGGGCTAGACTTACTCCCAACACGATCTCAGGTTACTTTCGAATAACGATATTGCATCAGCCGTAACCGATTCTTGCGACATCGATTTGGACAAACTTTGAGCATAAACATCACGATCGACGGTTTCCTGTTGGGGAAAGCGCATAATATACATCTTACGATAATAACCCCCTTAATTTACGAGGTGTTAGAAAATCTAATATGATCCTGCGCAACGATCGAATACTTATATGTCAGTGGGTCGAGGAGTTAATTTCGTCTGTCAGCCAACGTCCAACGCCTTCCAATTCACTCTGTAACCCGGAACAAAGAAATATGTTTATCCAGCCTCGGTTATCGGCGAGCAAAAGTCCCCGGTATATAGCTCACAATCTTAATATCAATGAATGGCACGGATCTCGCAATCGGAATTAATCTGTAGATTAAGGAAGTATGAAAAATTGTCATCCGGCGCTGGGTAAGGATTTTTCCTCAATACTTTTCTCGATACTCCATGGGTATCCCGATATCATATCAGGCCGAAGTGCGCTTATCGCCGGTAATGAAATATTTTCAAAGTCGCATTTCCGCGAACCTTCGGGAAATTACTCTCTCAAACAATCTAGTCTTTTTTTTCTTTTCTTTTTTTTTTTTTTTCTTCTGAATAACCCTAATGCACATATCATGCTCGAGAGAGAAAACTCTGTTATCGACAATGGTTACGATTAGAGCACTGCTTCCTGCTAACGATTATCCGATCGCGTAGAGGCACTTCAATCGAAAATTGCATTCAGTCGTTTGCCGCCATGGAGAGATGTTCGATACCTTTGAGGTTTTAGTCAAAAAAGAAACCGAGGTAGTACGCGGTTTGCATTGAGAAACGGATTTCGTGTACGGCCCGCTTTCTTGATACGGTGCATCGATATGGGCGGTAGGTATTTATTCCTAACGGGATACGTACGCGCGAGACAATAGGACGTTGGCTCGACACTTCTTACAAATTATATCTCTTTTGTTCATGCGAAGTACTTATTTTTAACGTTCGATATCTCGTTGCCTCCTTTTCGATCGTTACAGTACCTATAAATATCTACACTTATGCTTCGGTGCGTATAATTCGAGCGTCATACAATTCCTTATCGCGAAACCGATCTTCGTTTACAGACCGTATCGATTAGTTTATCGGCCACTTATTCGTACACGTTCGAGCAAATTTAAGGTGCCATCGAGGCAATTTAAACCGATAACGGAGTAGTCGTTGAGTAGAATAGCGGTTAAATAGGCGAGAAGAAAGTTCGTGATTGTCAAGTGCAATATATTACACTTAAGAAATATTAACAACAGTTTCCATAATTTCTCTCTTATACGCGACGATTCTTAAACAGTACCATTTCCCCGTTGTTTTAACAATATATCTCTTACACGCAACGAATCTCAAAGAGCATTTCTCTGTTATCACTAGAACTACCAAACCAGTCAAAATGACCGGTCAGTCCTTTCTTTAAAAAATCGTAGTACCTTATAACGATGTCTTTTTTTAGATTTTCCATGATTTTCATGCAGTGTCTAGATCATCATTTTGATTTACTAAAATTTCCTTTTACTTTCCCCCTTTTTTTTTAAAGATGTACGCGGTGTTCTAAATATGCCCAGAAAGTAGTTCTAGTGTTAAACACCAAAATTCCCAGGACACTATTGTAAGAACCTTAGCTCGTTCCGCATGTTTGAAGCGTGCAAGGATTATGAAATGCACCGGCATCAGGGTGAAAAACACGCCCGACATGTCGAGACAAAAACACGGGTCACATTGGGTAGCTCCGGGAAGAACGTTCTAACGAACATTTCGACCATTCTCATGCACGTGAGCTTTCCCTTTCACCTATGCACATATATCGGGGCACATTCTTAAGCGTGTGATATCCGTGCGCGTTCACGGGCGTCGACTTTTTGCATTTTTACAATACCAGCGCGCCGCATAAGAACCCGCAGGCGCGTTGTCGCGGTTACTTCTTGTTTTCTCTGTCGCCCAATGACAAGAACAAAAGGCCGAAAAAAGACCTGCGTGATAAGTCGAACTTTTCTTTTTCATTAATTCCCGAGAGCGACTGCTAAGGTCGTTTGGGCTAGGACCCGATGCTTAAGACTAAACCTTCAGAATGGGTCAAAATGACGGCTCAATCGTTTCTTTGAAAAATTATAGAACTTTGAGACGGAGTATTTTCTTAGATTTTACGTGATATTGTTGCAGCGTCTGCATAAAATTATTTATATATATGTTGACATTTTTTCTGCGTCTTCTTTTTCCTTAAAGATATATTCAGTACATGTAAGTACGTCTGGGAAGTGGCTGGTAGGTTTAGTGTTAAGGTTGATTTAGGATCATCAGAGCTGCGGTGTGCTTTAATGAATCGAGGTCTTACCGTGCTTCAACGCACGATAGACATGACCTTCCTCGAAAACAAGAAAACTAGGGGGTATCGAAATATTATACAAGCATCCACATAACGGTGCTGGTGTTACACTTTGCGAGGCTCTGCCGCTGAATGAATAGACAGGGCTGGTAGCGGTAATAAACCGAAAGAGTGATCGATCGTCTCTTTAGAATGTAACGCGCTGGTCGAGTTAATCGCCTCTTTAATCGTACTCAGGGCTTAACGATTGAGCAGTGGTCAGAGCAAACACCTTAAGGTACGCGTTACATGGTTTAGGTGTAAACGAGGAAAAACGCGTATTTCCGTGCATTATCCAACGAGTAAAATTGAAGTGATCGAATAATCGAGAATAATGCGCGTATATTAAAAGTAAACACAATCATCTGATTATACCGCGGAGTTAATTATAAACCGCTCGCAGGTTATACGGAAGTATGAAAATGTGCGTTTGAGTTAATATGTAGCGGGAAATGTGAACGTTCGTTTTAAGCGAATAATTGGTGCGATAAATAATTTGTCCTCTCCCCTCAGGAATATTTGCTTACCTGAATTACCTGACGCCGAAGAGTAGGAAGGAAATTTTAGAGCTCCTCGTTGGCGGATTAAAGAGGCTGGAGTACAGAGGATACGATTCTGCTGGTAAGAATAACGAAAGTCAATCACGAAACGCGTGCATACATATTAGCATACATTTTATGTATAAATATATATATGGAGAATTTTTGAAAAATTTGCGAAAAAAATATATAAAATCGAAAAAACGTGGGAATGCTCGCGGCGAAAGGCGTCCTTGAATTGACAAGGAAAGGATTGAAATGCCGAAAGGATGCAGTGACTAGTCGACGAGGAATCCGTCGTCTTTCTCCGTCGTTTTATCGCGCCGCTCTTTTACTTTCCGCGAATCGTTAAAAGTCCGACTTTTCATTTGGTTCGAGGATATCTATATATATAGACAAAGAGGAAATGCGATAAAAAGGGTAGTGCCCCTTCTCACGTGCCGGCCTTTTTTTTAGGCGTCGCCCTCGACAGCGCCGATGGCAAGGACATCTCGATCATTAAGAAACAAGGAAAGGTCAAGGCTCTGGAGAAGGAAATCTTTTACCGTAAGTGCATACCTCGCGCAAATTGCAACTATATTATAGCTGACTCGGTCGATATCTCGATAGTACGTCGTTAAGTGTTTCCCGGAACACTCGAGAAATCTTGCCTCTTGGTCCACCTATTTACGCCGTACCTGACATCGTTCTTCCTTACCTTTACATCTTTTTTTTTCCGCCCAAAATGTTAAGGCATTAAAGCAGCAGAGTTTTCGACTAAACGCGAAGGACATGGAAACCATTATACCGTTCTTGAAAATAAGGAAATAAGCCCGTCAAATGTTCGATGCTCGTATAGCGTGCGCTCTATTAACAATAATAATATCCACCATACGTGCTATTGTACCAAGATGGATTTCTTTTTCGCATCCCCCCCCCCCCAAAGTGATTTATCCTTTGCAATAAGCAAAACGATGCTCTAGATACACAACCCGCGACGCTCTACCAGAATTATAACCAGATAGATCGTACGCCATACCAGCAGCGAATATTTCTCATCAGTCTACATTTGCGTATTGCGCGTTACACGTCAACTCCACGACAGGTACCGATATCGATTTCGCATCGAAAATCCTCAGCCACGTGGGTATCGCGCATACCCGTTGGGCGACGCACGGTGTGCCTTCCGAGGTGAATTCTCACCCTCAGAGGTCCGATAACGAGCACGCCTTCGTCGTCGTTCATAACGGTGAGAGATCGATCGGATAAAGCAACGATCCCACGCGTATTGCCCTTCGACTCCCCATGTACAACCATTCGATTCTTAACAAAGGTATCGTAACGAACTACAAGGAGGTAAAGACCCTCCTCCGGCAAAGGGGGTACGTTTTCGAGAGCGAGACCGACACGGAAGTAATCGCCAAATTGATCCATCATTTATGGGTGCAGCATCCGAGGTACTCGTTCCGCGAGCTCGTCGAGCAGGTGGTCCAGCAATTAGTGAGTGTTGCGCAGGGTGTATCTTACGAGGCTACGATCCGAATAAAGTTGGATCGTCGGCTAAGAAATCGTGGCGATAACGATAAAGCGCGGACCTTGCTCGATTTTTAGGAGGGCGCCTTCGCGCTTTGCTTCAAGAGCAAGTACTTTCCCGGCGAGTGCGTCGCGACCAGAAGGGGCTCGCCGCTTCTGGTTGGTATCAAGACAAAGACGAGACTGGCCACCGATCACGTTCCCATTCTCTACGGAAAAGGTGAGTCGCTCGTCCCTTCGTCTCGATTCGCGGCTTAACACGCGTATAGCGCCCCACGAAAGAGGAAGGCGTAGGCCGTGAAAAGACCAGGGAAGTATCGGCTGGTGTCGTTTTGGATTGCACGGGCCAAAAAAAATTGGAAGACACGGCTGCTAATTCGCCGGCCCAATTGGTACCGGAGTATTCGTGCGTCGATGCTTTAATAATTCCCCAAGGGTTATGGCGAGGCGGCTGTTGCACGTGACCGTCAGGTCCTTCTTACTGGCTCGTATATCTATATACTCGTGGTGGAATATGCGAGGAAGGTGCGTTGCGTGAGATCCTCGATTAATATCTCTTTATCTCACACTAATGGCATGCGCTGTACGTCCCTCTAACACCGATCTTATTTTCTACGACGATAAACTGATGTCCATGGTATGAAATAACACTTGTAACGTTCGAAGTCGTTGTAACAAATCGCCGTTGGGCGGCGAAAGAAAATCGACTTACCTCGCGTCTGCAATGAGTGGAGTTGCGGTATGTTGAGCTAGAAGTGCCTTGTTTACGCCGGTGGTTGTAATATAAGGCAAGAACTTGGATCCCGACTAAACAGTGTCCCTGTAGTATCTTTGAGCGCAGTGCACGTCGAGCGCGATTCGCATTTGCTTACAACTAATACCGTCGATTTCTCTCCCTACATGCTAGCACGCACTTGTATCTCGCGGTATGCACGGTAAATGACTTTGATAGCCAGCGCTCGTTTTCATGGACTTTCGCAGACATCCGTCCGAATCTTTCCTCGACGGACAGTTTTTCGATGATTACTATACAAATGTTTCTTTTGCATGAACCCCTACCGGTTATGCTCTACAACTTTTCGTCCGAACAGATGACCCTCCATGCGTAAACAAAGGTATATACACTTCTATACACTTATCTTGATTTCCTTCCGAGCATTGGATCTCCCTACTTGATATTAATTTAACGTCGAATGCGTTTCGAATCCAATCGTTGCCACGAGCGTTCTTGGTAATTCCTATCGAGAACGGTCTTGTCAATGGACGTAAGAGAAGATCCAGTGTCTGACGAAAGCATGTGACCTACTGTGTTTTATGTTTCTTTCACTGTTGTTCCGTGACTCATTAATACAAAGTGGTTATAGGAATAATACGGTGTAATCACTGCGTTCTCGTGTTTAGCAAAGTGTGATTGCACTTACCGCCCATCACTTCCAGCTTATCGCCTTTTTTTTCCGATTTTCTGTTTTAACACAATAACATTTACTTTATCATTTGTATACGTGATTTTTACGAGTACTCGAGGAAGTACTTCCCTCCGATCGAAGCATATTGTCAGCCGTGTACACGTGCGCGATGTGCTTGTAACCGTTTATGGGTTCGCCTACTCAATGTCTTTGCGAGCTCGACGTAAAATATATTTTCCACCTTGACGCGTCAATGGGACGATTCTTAGTCAATTCTAATGGCCCGGAACCGTGATTCGTCGCGGTTTAGTCGCAAATCGTATTTCGCGGCGACCTGTTCCGAAAAGGAATTGACATTAATAGATAAACGGAAGGTGAGTCACGAGTAGTCTTAAATCATAAAATTACAATGTTGGCATATTATAAACCCCGCCCGATAGCCGGCACACACCACCGCGCCGTATGCGTCACGTACACCATGCTAATGGTCTGGATAAAGCTCATTATAGATAGCGAGATTAAAGTATATTATAGCATAAACCGATAAACCACGTGCAATGATAACAAGGTGTACGGATATCGAGATAAGACGTTGCGCTTGCCTCGTCGATAAAACGGATGACCTTCGGTAGAAAAAAAAGAAAAAAACCCCCCTATTTAGGAAGGACGTCGATTAGCAATTCTCTGTCGGGTGGATTTAGATGCCTATCTCGTGCATTCGTCCGCATCGACATGTCCGCGAGTGAGTTTAATAAATAATACGAAGTGCGTGTATAGGTATATATCTCTTGCAAAGGAATTAATAACAACGTACTGCATTAATAATGAGTCCCGCGATAGGATAAAGTAATATCTTTTCTGAAAAGCAATATAATACGAGGCGAGTCCCTCCGTTGTTTATCGGCGGTAGCGCAGCTCGGTACGTCCACTTGCCCCGAGCAATAGGCTCCTACATTTCGTGTGTTGGCATTGCGTCTTGTTATCCTATTGTTATCCGCATTACTTATTTGCTAATTGTTCTGTTTTTTTTTTCGTCCATCCCCACGCATCGCAAACTGTGCAGAGGGTGAAACGCCGAACAAAGGTAAAAATATATCATGTTAAGATTTACGTCTCTCACGCTGCTTTGCACCCTGTATGCGTATTATGGAAGGCGGTACTTGCACGATTCGTTGTTTACCCGCCTTCTCGGCGGGCCGAGAAACACCCCGTTTTATATTCACGTGGATTGCGTACGCGGGAATTGAATGGCGTCGCATTATTCATGGGTTTTGAGGAACGCTATAGACCAACGGTCCAACATGCTTTAAGTACGTATTCCACATTATTTATAAAAGCGTCTCACACTTATTTCAGCTTGCCGGGCCAGCATTGCGGAAAAAAACACGTGTGCGATGGAATTGAGATAACTGGTGCTTGATTTTAACCCCTTAACAGGGCTTCTCGGTTTTACTCCGCGTCTTTCTCACCGTGAGAACGCTTCGAGCTTTTTGGGCGGCCCCTTGGATTGCGTCATTGTTATTAAAGCTGTTACTTCGATGGCCTATTAACCGAAGCAGGATTGTCCGTTGTAGCTTTGCCCGGAAATACTTACTCTTTTCTTTCTTTTCCTCACATCGAACTTGATCGATTATCCTCGCGATTGACATTTTTGCACGTCCACCTCGATCATCGGATTAACATCACGAGCCATTACGGTATACAGCTTAAGCGCGAGGAATCCTAAGAATTATTCTCTCAATAATATCCTATGTACGTAACAGGTAAGCTATACTAATCGTATCTTCGATCACTATGGTGTGGGGCTTGTGGAAAAGAGAAAAGGAAAGCGGTGGAATTGTAGAGATAAGAACACGATTATCCATGCCGGTGGATATATTTGCGCGGACACGATATCGCGCTAAGGCCGAAGCAATCGGCGCCCTTTGGCTCCACGCACCCTGTCCGTCGATACGAATCTCAAATCTCGCATACGCGTTCGCGCGCAAGACGAAAGATTCTTGAGGATCGAGCTCGGCCCGATCACCATAGATTCTCCGGCTTACTTCTCGTTCTCGCCAGACGCGTGCCACCCGAAGCTCAAACCTCCATTAACCGTTGCGACATAAGTGCGTGAAAGTCGACATGCTTCCTCTTGTTACACCGAATCCGACACTTTGCTCAAACTTGTCCGAGATCGAGATCGACTTGCTTGCCATGGAAGGGGGATATTCACGCGTGACGTTTCGTAGATCATCGGCTGCACGGCTGGAATGCGGAACTGCCCGTAATGCCGCGCAGCGAAAGCACGTCCGAATTTCAACCGCTGGAGGACAAGGAAGTCGAGTACTTCTTCGCCTCCGATGCCAGCGCCGTGATCGAGCATACGAACCGTGTCATATTCCTCGAGGTAGCGTCGCTTCCAAGCCCCGTCCCTGTCTCGTTATATTCCGAACACCCAATTCTACGTTTGATCAATGTTCTTGGAACAGGACGACGACGTGGCTGCCGTGAAGGAAGGCGCCCTCAGCATCCATCGCCTTCGTCGATGCATGGACGACCCGCATGCTCGTGAGATTACGACCTTGAAGATGGAGATTCAGCAGATCATGAAGGGCAATTACGAGTACTTCATGCAGAAGGAGATCTTCGAGCAGCCGGAGTCCGTGGTGAACACGATGAGAGGCCGATTGAATTTCCAGGACAATTCCGTCACTCTGGGCGGCATTAAGGTGGATATCTTCCTGATTCGATGGATAATCGTTCTTTCGATCCTGGCTCGGATCAATTAACGGAGCCATTTCTAGGATTACATTCCGGAGATTAAGAGGTGCAGGCGGCTGATGCTGATCGGTTGCGGGACCAGTTATCATTCCGCGGTTGCCACGAGGCAGTTGTTGGAGGAGCTGACGGAGTTACCGGTGATGGTGGAGTTGGCTTCAGATTTCTTGGATAGAAACACGCCCGTTTTCAGGGACGACGTGTGCTTCTTCATCTCGCAGTCCGGTTAGTTCTATACGTTTAACTGAGATGCGCTTCACTGTTTTTGTTTTATACGGTTTTAGGAAGACATTGGAGAAGAGGGAAAAATCGCCTGTCTCTCTTAACGGGTTTTTATTCCTGTAACTATTTTAGAATGTTTTATTTAACAGGGGAGACTGCGGACACCTTGATGGCGCTGCGTTACTGCAAAGGAAGAGGAGCTCTGATCGTCGGAATAACGAACACCGTTGGTAGCAGCATATGCCGCGAATCGCACTGCGGTGTACACATCAATGCCGGCCCTGAAATTGGCGTGGCCAGCACCAAGGCCTACACCTCTCAGTTCATCTCCCTCGTTATGTTCGCCTTGGTCATGAGCGAGGACAGGATCTCGCTTGGCGGCAGACGTCAGCAGGTATTCGCCCTTGGCCCCCAACGAAAAATATCCCATCGCTCGATCTAACTTAAAATGGAATATCGCATAAAACGGAATATGGTTCACGCAGATCATCGAGGGTTTGAAGAATCTGGACAATCTGATTCGCGAGGTGTTGAAGCTGGATGATAAGGTGAAGGAACTCGCTAAATCCCTGTTTCAGCACAAATCCCTGCTAATCATGGGCAGGGGATACAACTTTGCCACGTGTATGGAAGGTGCCCTGGTACGTGACGAGGAACTTTGTGCACGCATTGCTCGAGTTAGTTGCGTCGTTCATCGAGTATCTCGTGTTTACAGAAAGTCAAAGAATTGACCTACATGCACAGCGAGGGCATTATGGCGGGAGAATTGAAACACGGACCGTTGGCGCTCGTCGACGATTCCATGCCCGTGATAATGATCGTTATGAGAGACCCGGTCTACGTGGTGAGAGACGCTTTAGATTACTTTTACTTTAGATCATACCTTGCCTCGTGTATGTAGCGTTTAAATACAGTTCATATCGACCACATCGAGTTCTCTATGTGCTTTTCAGAAATGTATGAACGCCCTGCAACAAGTCACCGCTCGAGATGGTAAACCTATAGTGATATGCGAGGAGGGAGACGAGGAGACGATAGCGCTGTCCGATCGAGCCCTCGAGGTGCCGAAGACCGTCGATTGCCTTCAAGGAATCCTCACCGTCATTCCCATGCAGCTCCTTTCCTTCCACATCGCGGTTCTTCGCGGTTGCAACGTCGATTGTCCGCGAAATCTCGCGAAATCCGTGACCGTCGAGTAATGGCCCGTGCGATTGCTCGAGCGCAGTATTCTTCTTTGGCCCCATCGGTCTATCGGGAATTCGAAATTCCGCTGATTCTTACGAGTGTGATAATTCGCATTGCGCGACGATGATCTAAACGATGGAAACGGTTGGACATTGCTGTGGCAAGCTTGGGACAAGCTTCGATTAAATTTCCTTTCGTTGAGCGTGATCCTTGTCTCTGACAGAGGTAGGGATGATTTTATAAAAACAAGTAGGTGTGTACGTATGCTACGATGTCGGTGAAAACAGTGATTCGGACTATACCCCATGCAGATGTCTCATTAAAGACGCATCGAGAACGTTCCTTAGTTGTAGGGCTAGCTTGACCTAATTTTATGGCTACTACGATAATTTCAATGCATTTAACGAATATCCAGAATTCATGATAATCACCGATGGAATCGTGTTTGATATTTGGTACATTTGAGGGTATTCTGATTGTTCGTCGACACTGCCGTATAAATTTCCATGCACCGTGTCTGCATGACTTTTATATTCGAGATCCTACGAGACGTATGTGTGCGAGTTCTTGTGCGCGTGTGATATAATTCTCATCGGTTTAGCAGCCTCGGTTACGGGAATTGAAGGTTTTCATCCGAACGCGATGT
This sequence comes from Ampulex compressa, assembly GCA_038496175.1. NCBI lineage: Eukaryota > Metazoa > Arthropoda > Insecta > Hymenoptera > Ampulicidae > Ampulex > Ampulex compressa. Next base: position 120,273 of record JBCFXI010000398.1, on the reverse strand, counting down.
GTAAATATGTCTGATTCTGAAGCGGTAATAAATACGGTTTTTAAAATGATATATATTATATATTCTATAGAATATCAGTATAATAAGTGCTTGTTAACTCTTAAGTTTATCGCATCGATCGAAAATACCATCTTTTCTTAAATATTCGCCATTAATAAAACTGTGTTTTTACAACGATTCATAAAATTCCACGATGTACGTTTAAGTTACTCACGACAATAGTTTGCATCACTCGCGCGCAGCCGTGAAAGAAATATTTTTTTCCCGTAGGATACAGGATCGTATCGAAGCTTGAGCTTAATGGTTTAAAAAGAATGAAAACGTAACTTTTATATGGTGCAATTCAATAGTTGTAAGCATGAATTCGTATGTTCGTAGAGAAGTGTGAGAAAAGCTTTTCCGTTATATTTTTTTAGGAAACCGCGGGAAAGACGTCTACGGCGGGTGGTAGTTTTGTATAATAATTGTAGAATTTCGCCGTTTGGGATCGTTTTACTAGTTTAATACATTGTATAGTGCCGAGTTAAATGAAAATAAATGATTTTACATTACTCCTTGCGCATATGTAATTTTTTTTCAATATCAGAAGCGAGAATTTATCAAGCGCCTCATTGCGATAATTATTGGCAATATAGGGAAACGTAAGTATAGGACCATTTTAAATACACGGTAATTACGCAAAGCCTTCTTTTCGAAACGCGGAACATACAGTCCCACGAATGAAAGGAGTATTTATGCGCCAGTAGTAAATCCCGCGATAACGTCGGCCATGTAGCATCATATAGCAGCGTCTGACGCGAATTCGACGATTCTCCTTATCGGGGAAAATCAGCGCGAAAGACAAGCTCTCGCGAATAATCTAACGTGAATATCACACTTACATTTCCACGATAACGGAAAAAAGTCGAAGAAAGACCCTCCTCGTTTAACGTCTCTCAAGCAAACACCCTTCCGCTAAAATTTTCACAATCTCCCCGTAATTCTCAAACGACGTTCACATATTTCCCTTCCTACGATATAAAGAAACCTTAATCGCGAGAAACCTTATCGAACACGCATTTACGCATTTCCTTCTCCACGTTGTCCAGAAGCTTTAATCTGCAAAACCAGCGAGGTCAAATTTAAACGCGTCAGTGGTAACCCCTCGGGTTATTACGCCGAGGTTGGCTGCGCTCGATCCATTTCCACTTCCACGCGCGATCCGGCGTGTGCCAGGTAGGCTATACCCGGCGCCGTTACCGCCATTGCCGGCAACAGTATCGGCAAAAGCAGAGGACCGAGAGCGCGGTGCGGCAGTGGTGGTAGTAGCGGCACCGTACCAGCTCCTCCTGCCGCCGCGCCATCGGCAGTAGCCGTTCCACCACCACCACTACGCGAGTCAGTCGACGGTCTGCCGGCAAGCAGTGCGGACGCGTCGCGGACAGCTCTCTCAGTCGTCGCTCGCGAATATCCCCCCTTGACACGGCCGCGCATCGTCGGCCACCGCCGCTCCCGCTATCGTACCCGTCCTCGTCGTCGTCGTCGTCGCCGCCGTGCTCGCCCTCGCCGTTCTCGGTGTCACGATAACCACCGTGGACAGAGGCGCCTCCCTCCTACCACCCGCCCCGACGATCCCTCCCTCCCTACCGACGGTTACCCGGTGTTCTACCAGCGCCGCGACGGTTCCCCTCTATTGATCGAATTTGACCTGCGAAGTTTCCCCTAGCGTGTGCAGTAGTGGCGGCCGGCAGTGGCCCTCGCGCTTACGTTCCTCAGATAGTGCGGTAAATAATTGCGAGACACCTCGGCATGGCTGCTCCATCTGCTTGCACGCGATTTAGTGACAACTATGACCTGAAGGAGGAACTGGGCAAGTAAGTGGATTTGCGATTTTAACGGGCCCAAGCCACGAGGCGGTGCAGGGAGGAGGGCTCCGGAGGCTACGTTAACCGCGTGTGCCGACGTTTCTCGCCTTCCTCGCTGCTCCGCCTCCCCCCACCACCGAGGTATATGCACATTTCTGCCTTCTTCCTCCTATCCTCCCGTCCTCTCTCGTTCTACGCTTCTTTACCTCGCGTTTCCGTCTCCGTCTATCTCTCTCTCTCTCTCCCCCCTCCCTCTCTCTCTCCCTTGCTCTCTCGCGATTCGTATCGTATTTTTACACTGTCAACGAGCCGCGAGGCCCGCCAGGCCTCCGCGAGGATCCCCGTCGCACGATTTTGGGACCGACAGGCTCGATTTAAAGGTCCTTGCCTAAGGCTCGTGCAGGTGCGAGCCAGTCGGTGGGATTCCTAGCAGACGACGCCGCGCACCGTCGGCCATGATTGCTCTCTGCGTATACAGGGCCTCTTTCTCCACCGTCTCGGTTTTTCTCTTTTCCTCCTACCTCCTAGAGCCAACTCGGCCGCTCCGTCGCACCTTCCGCGTATCCGTGCCTTTCGCTCGCACGGGAGACACCCCGTTGCATTTCGTCTATATTTAAGTGCCACGGGCCGTCTGCTGGTGGCTCAGGCTATATATACATAAAGCGTCGGGGCGCCTGCTACGGTGTCTTCCGCCGTCGTGGTGGTCTGGCTGTCGAAGAACGAGGCATCCGCATCGTACGCGGATCTGTCACCAAATCAATACGATGTCGTCGCGCTGCTTTTTACCTTCATCCCCTCCGCCTCTCTCTCTCTCTCTCTCTCTCTCACTCTCTCTCTCTTTCTCTCGATCTCCCTCGCTCCTACCCTCCTCCGCGCACGGTAAGCATCTCTTTCGACCCCTTATCCGTCTTCGCCTTCTGGCAACACCGGCCATCGATATCCTCCTCCCTTGTTTTTGCACCACGAGAGAACCTCGGCAGGTGGTTGCAGTACCGCCTAACGTCGTCCTGAAAAAGTCACTAGACGCTGTCGTGCCACCGCTTTTGGTTTTCTCCCGTAAATTTGTCCTCCGATCCTCTCGGGCTACGCTGCGAGGGCTCCTCTCTCGCGAATATCTGGAGAATTCAATGCCGAGGATATTGCGTTGCGCCCAAGTCGCTGCACTCTCTTCGCGCACGCGAAACTAGTTTAGAATCGAGGGACGAGTTTCGGAGGCCGAATTTGGGGATAAGAGGGTCCGCCCGAGAATGCATCTTGGCGCATATCTCGCTTCGAAATACCTCGTTGAGCTATGCGTGGACGAGAGATTTCGCGTTTGCGGCTAACCGCTATCTTATATCGACGTTTCGAGAGAGCCAGCGTGTCGTGGTCTCGTGTCATCCGTGACCTCGAGTGACCTCGGTTCGTGGTCGGGCGGTTTTCTTCTCCCCTAAGCGTAGAAACGGAGGAGGAAAATTTTCTGACCACACCCCGCACCTTTTTGGGAGAGTTTGTACCACGGTCGATAAATACATAGCGTAGAGCACGCGTAGAGCACGCGGTAGTGTCACCTGCTGAAGGCTCTTAGGGTAATTCGAAATGCTCTATTGGATTGCTGGCTGCTCCTTTGGTTTTGGGATTAAACGAAAGATTCCTCGACGATGGATCGTTTCTCTTTGACTTATCGATATATCATGCTGATCGTCCGCGATGCAGCTTGAAGTGTTTTTTTACCTTCCTTAACACCAGAACTACCAGCCACTTTCCGGGCATATTTAGAACACCACGTACATCTTTAAAAAAAAGGGGAGAGTAGAAGGAAATTTTAGTAAATCAAAATGATGATCTAAATGCTGCATAAAGTACTGCGATTTTTTGAAAGAAACGACTGACCAGTCATTTCGACTGGTTTGGTAGTTCTAGTGTTAAAGGAAGGGAAACCTAGAGACGATTATTTTACATCGAGATTTTTGAGAAGATACCACAAATATCGTCTCGTTAGATTCTCAGATAAAGTTTCCACCGAAGTTTTCGTCGATGTATATATAATATCAATAAAATCGATACAATAATATAACAACATAATATTAAAAAAAAAAATGCGCTAAACGAAACACAAAGTCGCGGGTGAGTATAATATTTTCTACGCATACGTGCCGAAGATTCTTTTAACACGGTGCAGCACCTACGCAGCTCGTGGTAGGTTTATAGTCTGTTTCAGAGCGTTATTTATACAACAGTTCTTGTAACTGCAATCCCGCGATATTCCGCGTTGGACCATGCCGAAGGATCAACAAACGTAGGTATGATTAACGGTCCCTCGGTGCCGCCGCTAGATCGACCGGCCGCGGCCACCGAATAAGGCGTGGAAGTCGAAAAGAAAAGGGGGCAGAAAAGTGTCGTAAGGAGTTCCAAATTTATCGTATCCACGGGCTATAACGCACTCCACTTTCTCCTCCGGCCTCTGGCCCTCGCCTCTCATAAGGCGCCGCTGCATTTTGCATCGATTTAACCGCTGGCCGAGCGCGTATCTGGCGGAGCGGCCCCTTCGATTTGGGCATCAAACCAACCGGATTTAATTCGAAACCCCGCCACCGTGGATTCGCAATTAGGCTTGACTGATATAGAATATTGTTCGCGCGTATAAACAGGGCCGACGCAGGCGCCTAAATCCAGACGAGCAATCTCGGCCGCTCTCCTGGCCGCGTGTGCACGCAGAAAATCTATACGCGTATGCCCGAATGCGTGCGAGTGCCCCGATGCGTCTCGTCGCGCGCGATCCAAAATCCTTTCCTCCCGATCGACTTGAATTATCCGAGGCACTGGCCACCAATGGCGAGGCCGGTATCTCGATAAGCGCCGAGAGATCGTCGCTCGCGAAATAATCGACGCTTCAGCGAAGACGAACGGGCGTCATCGTCGAATTTTTTGCGAAGTGAAGATATGAACCGTTGTTTGAAATTTTGGATAACGCTTTATTGTATTTTTCTACGCTAATTTTGGGTTTTAGATGGTGTGGCGATATTCTTATATCGGCGGTAATTTTCTTACGAACACGATACGAGGTTAGTCGTTCAAATTTCACTTAATGGATTACTTTCACGGCTACGTCCTCCCTTATGAAATTCAATACGTTTTATCGTAATTACGGCCTACATATATAACGAGCTTTTCCACCTATTGGTTCGTATCGTCGCCTGCCTTGCCGTGCACACGAGCGTTGGAACATTTATGGAATATAATCGTTCGGTTGGCCCTATCTACGTATCGACACATCTCCGCTATTTTGCGCTTGGAATTATCCGACTGTCCATCCCCCGAATATCAAACGGACGCTTATCCGAACCTAAACTCGCCCACGCGCTGCCCCGATCCTTCGTTCCTGTGGATTTATGCATCGAATCCATCGATCCTTTTAATTTCTATTAAATCTCGTACGAGCCGCCTCCTCGCTGCGAGCGCGCGCCCTCGCGATCCCGCCTGCGACCGATCGTCCGCGCGCGATTTCGGAGCATAAAACATAAATTGGAACGAAACGTCCGTCAAGCGTGTAGGCACGCCTATATTTATTTCAACATACTATAACTGTGTCTATACGATTCGGTCGTGAATCAACCGCGCGACCGCTTACGGCCAAAACCGTTTCGAATGTTGATTTTGGCAACGGATGCCGCTGACATTAAGGCCGGGGGTAAATATTGGCTCTATCGAAAATCACGAGGGAAATGCCAATTCCTGGTACGCTGTAACACGTTCGTCGACACGGCCCGCGAGCTTCTTTTCCCGCAGACTCGATCCACTTATTCTTATCGGTCCGGACGCTCGTCCACGCGGATCCGCGGCCTCGAACTCTCGATGGGGACGTTATCCCTATTAACCCTCTATGGGTCCGTATAACTTTCAAGCCGCATGCCGATACATCAGCTCAAGCTGAATATCGTTTTATCAAATATGGTCTTAGCGGCATGTCGATGTAACTTGGTATCTTGCATGTAACAAAATGCAACACTCCGAGCATTTCGAGAAAAATGTATAAAAATAAAATTTGGATTGGGATGTATTGAGGTTGGAAGCACCGACCTGTTAATATGATTGGTGGAATATTTCTTGGAAAAATTGCACGATTTTTTAACGATGTATTTACCGAGGTTTTTCATGATTTTACTGCGGTATATCGATATATTAGCATTTTGTCGTCGTAATTTTTTCTTTAAGGGTATATAGAGCGTGGTTAAATATATTTGAAAGGCGGCTGGTAGGTTGGTTGGAGCTCAAAGCGTTCGTATTACGGTTAAGATTAAATGCCCTTAGATTCGAGATAAATGTAAATTTGATCCAAAACGCGGATTGCTATCTTTTGAATTTTACTCACCACCACACCTCGCGCGGGGCCAGAAGGTATTTGGAAAAATAATATCGAATTTGTATTCCGTGCTTTCAAAAGCCTATCCGCGGTAGGGGGTTGCTTGCTCGGCAAACCTGCGCTTTCTGTACCGGTAAGCGCGAAAATGTAAATATTCGGCGAGGCGTTTCCCGCGGTAACTTGGCATTAAATCTTGTATAAAAGCGTGTTCAGGATCGAGGAGAGATCTGAGGCAAACCGGCAAAGAAATCGGCCGAATGAGCAGCGGCTGAAATTCGTTTGCGCGAATTCAGCGAAGGAGAACTGAACTGCACCGTCGTCTGTAAAGCGGTTCACGGGATTTGTTCTTCACGTATATAAGAGTGTAGATATCCTTCGATGCAGCAAAGAAAGCACCGTGAGTCGCACAGCATTTATAAGAAAAAAAACTTTTGCTTATTATCCTCTAATATGTTCGATACATGCTAATATTTTGGATTAATTCTGCAGCGGATAAATATCGCTTAAATATTAGACTTCCCACGTGGAAATACGAATAACAAATTATCGCGCGTGGAAGTGAATTACGGAAAGAACGAATAAATAAATATTTGTATTTAGTCAGGCAGGCGGACGAGATATAAAATAACGTATTAAATACAGGGTGGAATCGCTTTTTACTCGACACGGGAATTTGCACGTGCAAACGTTTAGCTTCGGTTTGCTCCGAAAGCTTTTCGAAAGATCGCAAGAAAATGGTAATAAGAACCAAAATCTCTTTTTTATAGATCGTTAACGCCGAAGCCTGGTTTCGGTAATCTTTGCAATTCCTGCAAATTGCTGTTCAACAGGTCCGCCTTGCTCTCGCGGGGAGAAAAAGATGTCGACGGTTATCTTGCTCGTCCCCATCATACTTTCGAATATCGCATGGAATTTGTTACCGCTCACGAAAAGGGACAAAGTACGAAATTCGATTTATCACAGATACATTACGTATTCATACGTACCTGGGATATAAACAAGGATAAAAGAACGACGGTTAAAAAAAAAAGACATATGCATATATATTAAATACAGATTTATGTCTCTTACACGAATAAATCGAAGTACGCGTATAAAAGCTTTTTACGAAACGCCCTTCCATTTCGCCCGATATAATATCACCTCCCTTTCATCTTTAAAAGGACGATCAATCGCGGCCGCCTTGTTTTCTTCGCCTCTTATTGCGCGAGCAGGAAGTCAGTTTGCGCACCGCTAATAAAAATACCATAAACCGTACCACCATGACTCGTAACTCATCGATGGCTATCGATCCACCTAGTTCTCGTGGAGGACGATATACCCATCTCCAAAAGGATAGAAACGAGGAGCACGTTAGATCCATACCTAACTCGCGGCTCGATTCAGACACACGTACCCCACGTAGACTCCAGCTCGAATGTAAAGGATTATCCATTCACGCATATTAGCTCCCATTAATGTATAATCAAGCGTTAGAAATGCATGTACCGGTGCATTAGTTTTTATAAAAAATTTCTGGGGAAGCCAAAGGCAGGGACGTTAATAATCGAAAAGGGACGAATTTGGCTTTGGCATCGAGCGCTCGTTTGCCTCGGCCATCGCCGATAAGTCGTTGGAATTGAAAATCGTTTCGCGGACCGGCGAAATGTGATTTCTGTTACATTTCGAGGGACCAATATTGCGACGTTTGAAGCCGTTGCAAAATTGATCCGGCGGAATATCGATTCCTTGGTAATAACCGAGACCGAATCGGGCAGAGCCCGATGTATCATGAGGATGGAGGCCTGATTTGGGCGGCCGTGCATTTAATGAGATTTTGCGGCTCGGTCGTTGACCATGCGCCATCGTTCGCACGATTAATTAACGTGCTCGTTAATACCTCTTAATCATTATGCGACGGGACGCGCACTTATCTGCGCTTTCTATTTCGGCCCGCGAAATTGATGCCGCGGATTACGGACGTATTCATTACCGTTTGGCTTTCCACTTGTCGCTCGGGGATGAAAAAACACCCCGCTATGCGCGTGGCGCGCAACGGATACGATGTCGCTCGTTATTAAATACAAACGATCGAGCAAAGGCCGAAGATGTCACGCTTTATTGCACGTGCATTTATGCAAGCCCGCGCTTATTTACAAGTATTCCGGTATAGAATTCCAAAGGTACTTTACACCAGGGATTCTGAACGGGATCCGTGCACACCTCGTGGGTTCGATAGAATTTTAAAAAGGGTCGATCGAATTCTATATAATGTATAAGTCAAGTAAGGTTCTACAATTATTTGATAAAAGAACGTCTATATTATGTTGTGCATAACGATATAAATAATTTAGGTTTGGTAAATGATTAGGATTGGTGAGAATTTTTTTCAGGAGGGTGGAGATAGAGAAGTTGAGAAAATTTGCTTTACATCTCGAGTATATATATACGTTTGTTTTACATTACACGTAACATCTTCGCGTTATATTGTCATTGGGGTAAATATATTTTTTGCACAAGTTTCCAAAGGTGTTACGAGAGCTTTTGGAAAAAAAAATATAATAGTCGCCATTCCAATCGTGATATTTGCGCCATGACAAAAGAATCGTGCTCCGTACCGTTTCACCCTCGAGCGCTCCCCTTGAATACGCATGAAAATATCTGCACCTCGGAAGTCGAAGGGCCAATAGCTACTTTGTAAGGTTCTTGGGGACAACCAATTTCACCCGACGGATTCCTTTTCTTTGCATCGCATCTCACACGCCCCGTGTATTAAATCATCTCCTCCATCATTCTTAACAATTATAATAAATAATAAATATTCACGAATAAAAATATTCACACAGAATCGTTTTTAAACTCACTTTAAAATTCATGAACGATAATAAAAACACGATCTCTTCCAGCCAATAGACCTCTTCAAACATTTATCAAGAAATTTCGCTTATTATTTTAATAAACCTTTCATTGATAATTTTTATAATATTTTGGTTAATAACGAATAATCGACGAACGCACACTTCGATCGTCGCTTTAAAATCGATTCAAGTCGAGCAGAATTCTAAAAGTCCAACGGACACACCGGCCTCTCCACTTTTAGCCATTATACCACGTTGACCCCTTTACAAAAATCTAACTTCGAGAGATAAAAAGAGGAGGATGTTGGCCCTTCTGCCACCGCTGGAATTGATAGAGTTTAGCCGAGCGATAAACACAGCCACCTTCAAGGCACGGCCACAAGTTTGCCCGGTCGAAATTTGCGACGGTTGACCCTCTGGGGTTAACGCTTCCCGGTCGAAGCTTCGGCACGTCCCGTCGGAACTCGGTTCCTCCCGGTTCTAAGGGAGCGAACTCACGTGTCCTGCCGGGTCCTCCCTAGGGACATTCCCGAGGCAGCGGCGATCGATAATCCGGCACCGTTCGTGTCGTCGATGTTACCTGTACTGGAGCAGGTTCCACGCCGTCGAGACGTACGTTGCGTGCCTCTATGGCGGCCGCACACTGTCGTCGCGCGCCAGAGCGGAAGAATAAGCGCCGCTGAAAACGGTACGTTGCGCGAATTTCCACGAGTCCTCGCCAACGTTTCGCGATGAGCCAAAGCCGCTCTGAAGTTCCGCGAGTAACTCGCCCTTGCTCGCGAATGGTCGAGTGAAATTGATATAAGTACGAAGGACCGTCGTTTCCACCTGCCTCTTCCTTCGAAAGCGAGTTTCCTGGGCGTGTCCCGCGTATGTGCGCCTCGTTACGTGGTAGACATCGAAGTGCGCCAACGAGAAGTGGCGTTTGTTCTTACGGGCGTGGAGTCGATCCGCATAACCGAGTCGGCATACACGTGCGTCTATTTGCCGTTGCCACGGGAAGGGCGCTAAGCGCCGTAAGATACCTATTTACTAGCGATTCTCTTTCCGCCTTCTCCTCCCTTCTTCTGGAAGCCGCTAATAATAGCGGCCGGTATAGGACGAAAATAAGCCTGCAGAACTATGCAATACGCGGTTCAGGAATTTCATCGTCTGCTGACCTCGCACGGCCGTTTCCCTCGTCCTAATGAGACGCTGCCATTCCGCGGAACTTACGACGCGAACTACTCTCTCTCTTTCTCTCTCTCTCTCCCTCTCTCTTTGTTGTCAAGGCGATATTACAAGTATTCGTCACTTATTGCACCATGGCTGTCGGGAAAAGACGTTAAGGTTGGCTATCTATGTCAATCTCGATTTCACACATCCGCGCTCTGCGAGTTGCATGCGACCATGTTTGTTTACGGGTTGCTAGGCGACGAAGTTCGAGACGAAAAAAGGCTACCTTACGTACGCGTATTCATAAGTTGATACGTGATCGAGCGATATATCTATCGTTACTCCTTCTTTTCAAGATAAATCATCATACGTATTCGCTACGAATCGTTGGCGATATATATGTTAGGATCCTCGCTGTGCGCTTGCTCGATTAAATCAACGAATCGGCGAGTATACTCTCTGAGAGAGTAAGTCTTGTATCCCGGGGGACCACACTCATCATGGCTTCCTTGTAAATTTGGAAATAAGTGAATTGGGGCAGCTCCGGGCTAAGGGATGATTACATTCGCCGTTCGGCGTTAACGTTCGTTAGATTGCATTAAGCTACATCTTTAATTTAGCTTTATCGTACCGCGCCACATTTCGTCGTATTACGAAATCCCGCGAGCGTCTCCCTTTTTAAAGTCCAAATCGGTTTTCATAATCGCGTTGGTTTTGTAAACTTGGCCGTTCTCGGGAGGCATTAAGGGCCGTGTTTCCTATTTCGGAGTCCGCAATTTTGAATGAATAATTCAAGAAAGCGCGTATAACAAGAACGAGCGAGGCCAGAGGGGGAGGAGGGTCGGGGTTTAATCGATACCGTGGCAGTTCCTCGGCTGCGAATTAAAATTGTATGCGCATTTTACGCGCGTCTCGCGGGGGGAGGCGGGGAGGGGGGAGTTTTAATAATTAAAGGCAGCACCGGGACTCGATACCGCATCGAAATCATGGCTCAATCTCGCGCGATAACCAACGGGGGATAATGGAACGGTCTCTGTCATGGCGCAATAAAAACGGTGCGGTTGATAAAAGAGAATGCAACACCGAGGCAGAAGTAATGGCCAGGGTCATAAGCTCGACAATTTACGAACGCTTATCACGATTGGTTATAATCTGGCGCCAAACTTGAAATATAGTTCCGATCGGTTCTGCGCAGTATTCGCGCAAAGTCCTGTAATTCTCCTTCCCTGTGCGCCAAAGTAATTGACCTTGCGTTGAGAATATTCAATGAGAAAAAAATCAGCGCGTAATATTTTTCTCGAGGAAGGACGTTGCTTCTTTAAACTATCCATGAGACACATAGTACGAGAAACAAATCGTTCCCAAACATGTCCTTTCTAGGATACATACCTTTTCTGTCCTTCCCGAATCTTTTCACAAGATGATTAATCGCGCGATCAGAATATTCAACGGTTCGCTCCCATAATACCTAGTGCCGTGGAGGAAACTCGTCTAAATTTACACCAAACTGTGGCGTAAGAAAAAGGGGAAAGAAAATATGGAAAATGCGCATTAGCATAAGTGCTCCGCCAGATCATCGCTCGTTAACATCGGGGAAACGCGCGCGTTCTAACAAGCAAGCCGAACTACTAAAGACGCGCGACCCAAAATCTGTCTCTCCCGATCAAATTTCAGCGGCCAACATCGCGCCAGGCTCATCGAGAAGGACGCGAATGGTTATCGAACACGACACGACGATGCGTAAATAAAGCAAGAAGACAAACGCTCCGTCGCGGTGGTCCGTGATCAATTTCCAGAGATAAAAGAGAGCGAGAGAGGGAGAGAGAGAGAAATATAGAGAATGAGGATGTTTCCCTACCAACGGTTCCCCGGCTTCGACCCCTTGCGGATATTATTTTTGGGCTTCGGGATCGAAGCCGGCTTATTTTCAGATACGTCGGTCCGCGAACGCACATTTATATCGGAGGCGCTTCTTTTAATCTTCCGCTCGTCGAACGGCGCTATTCGCGATCTTGGAGCCGAGGGCCGTACCCCCACGATCTGTCAGGCATTCGACTATATTTAAAGCAGGAGAAAGACCACGGGAATAATCCCGTCGGCCGGAATATCCTACTGGCTCCGCGGTTTATCGAAGGATGCCTCTAATTCGATAGTGAGCAATCGTTGGTCTTGATCGCGGGGAAGAATTTGGACTCGCCGCGATCGAGACCGCCGCATTGTCCTTCTTGTGCGTCCTTCCCGAATGTTATATTACTGATTTTCGTGGCAAAGCGCCGCGACACGAAAGTCGATCCGTATCGACGTGGATGATGCAACATTCGTTCTATATAACTACCAACATGTGATATTCCGAGTGTACCTGAAAAAAGCGTGTCCGACAAATATTTGGATACGGGGATTAGTTTGAAAGATAAATCGCCCGTTGCTTTTTGCCGCTGTATAAAATTTCCATCGTTCGCCAGTGTGTTGAATATCGGAGGAAATGAAGTATGAGGCACTTCTTATTCGCCGTAACCAAAGCCATGGATCTGTTGAAATAATCGAGGAAATGGACGGCAAGGGAGTCGAGATGTTGTGAATTCGATAGTGAATCATGCTTATGTTTAGACTAACTATAAATAATTGCAGGCGCCAGCGTCGAAGGCGCGGGGTGGTAATCGTGGAAATCATAATCGAGATCACTTTGGAATACTAATGTCGCGTATCGTCCCGATTTACCTCCTCCAGGATTGCGCCAAGTACTCTCACCGCGCGCCTGGATATCTCGAGTGGAAACTCTGCGGATGCGAATTAACGCGCTCCCCTAATTCCCAGGCGAGTGCGATCCGTTTCGAAAAGCGAGGCTTATTTTCCTTTCTCGACAACTTTTTGCCTTCTGTAGCGACTTATTTATAGTCGAGTATCGCTCCCATGCTTCGCTCTCGTGGCTTATGTAAAGCCTAAATCCGATCCAGGCGCCAGGCAGGTTCTCTGGTAATTCTTATCGTGCGCCTATACGTATATTCGCCAGCCATCGAGGATATTCGGGTATCCAGGAGCGATCGCTCACGTCGGGCCCCTTTATCGACACCAGGAATTTGCATTGTAATAGTCGAAATATTCCCAGAAGTGCGCTCTGTCGATATTCCCGAGGAATCGTCCGGCTTTACCACGGTTTTTGGAGTCGAGTGACAAGCGCAAGCGTGCGATCTAAAAATAATGGCTCCCTCGTATATATGCGAGAGGTGCCAAGGTCCATTACTTTATGTGCGCTCTACGTTAGCCGGCCGACTCCGGCCTCCGCCCGATGATCCTTCTTCGTTAGCCTCCTTCCTCCGAGGAATCGCTCCGTAATGTCGGAATAATAAAGGAGGGATCACTGGCTGGACGGTTTGATTTGACTATTCGCGAACTCGTAAAACACCATTAGAGGCGCGGGCTTCTCCACGGCGCTTCGCTTTAGTGCTAATCCTTCTCCTTCCTACGGCCGAACATTCGTCAATCGTCTTCGACGTTAGAAACCTTTTCGCTTGTACTCCAAAGGTGTTCTCAAATGTCGGCATAAATCGTTTTTACGCTGTTTTTTTGTATAGCTTGGAGATTTTCCTTAACACTAGAACTACCAACTGGTCGGTCGTTTCTTTAAAAAAAATCGTAGGACTTTATAAGGATGTATTTTTTGAGATTTTCGATGATTTTCATGCAGTACTTGGATGATCATTTTGATTTACCGAAATTTCCCTTTACCCTCCCCTTTTTTTTAAAGATGTGTGTAGTGTTCTAAATATGCCTAGCAAGTGGCGGTAGTTCTAGTGTTAAACGCGGGAGAATTTCTGATATTATTTGACGGGTTCATCGGTGGAAAAGGGCGATGGAATGGACTTTGGGTCGGACATTTTGATCGATATCTTACATATCGCGGTATTAATCGTAATTGGTATTCTGGATAATGGCGTTACATAAATTCCGAAAGCAAATTGTTTTGCATAACGATTTCACGAGAAGCGTATTTTACATAATTTTGCTTCAGTCGCCTTGCGCCTGAGCGTCGATTTATTAAAAATCCAGTCCTACCCCGGTCTCGTTTAATCTCAGATCGTAGAAATGAGATTCCAGCTTCGCGGAGGTTTCGGTTGGTTTCAGGAGAGCGGCAAGTCTAATTTTCGACTGGGACTACTTCCAAAGTTAATTAGACTCGGTTAGATACGGCGGCTTGCATTAACGCTTTATGCCCCAAGTTTTTTCTAATATCCCAATCGGGGGGAGGATGCCGATCTAAATCGAGATTTCCGCCTCCCGCGAAAGTGCGGCTTTTAAAAATTATCCGCTTTTTAGCGGGTCCGCTCGAGGGAATCAAAGGGAAAGATTTATCAGGCACCGTCCTTTGTCGCATTCGGAGCGAATTGTCGCCGGAACGTAAGCGGTATTCTTGGAAACGAGGGCACAAAACTTTATTCCTACCCGTAAACTGCTCTTACCCGGCTTCGCCTATGTAACGCTTGCATTGACGGATGAAATGCCGCAAAAATACATAAATGCTCGTTTGCATGCGAGCGATCGTATATCACTGCGGACCGTGAAAAGAAAGCGAGACATTGATAGATCGACTTGATTACCCGGCATTTTTCTGCCCTAATTATCCGCATTGCCGTGCCAACGTGGCGCATAGATTTGCAATTAACGGCCCGCACAGTTTTTTCCGTTTCGAGTTGCACGCGTGTAATTAAAAAAAAAAAAAAGAGAGAAGGAAAAAAGAAAAGAAGAAAGAGGAGAAAAAAAATGGGACCACAGTGGTGCACACGCTAGAAGCTCCTTCCCCGTCACGAACGTCCCAGCCGTTGACGTTTCGCGCAGTACGTCAAATTCGCCCAAGTGCAAGTAAATATTTACAGTCCAAACATCGGGAATACTCCTGTACACCCTCCACGCGACGTGCGTGGAACGTTGCAGGAAAGGCTCGAACGACGATGATAATCTTATCGCACATACAACTGGCTTACGTTTTACAAAGAGGCGTGTACTTAACGTATTACTACCTTATACTTATGTCGATCGAGCGGAGATTGATTAGAACCCATACCGGGCAAGGTACGCGTAAATCATGGACGTGGATAACGCCTTGGGTCTATTAACAACCAGGATATTTGCTTCTAATCGTAAGGATAAAAGTCTCAAATTATCGGCGAAGAAATATCGACAGAGGCGTGAAATACATTTCCTCGCGTATCATATCGCGAAATTGGACGCGATAGTCCTTCCAAGTCCAGTCGAGAAATGTTAATCTGTATAAGTACGAAAGCGGTATATTCTCGAGCGGTACTCCGTAAGTCCTCGTGGCGTAAGCACGATGTATAATGCAAACGTATCGGATGACGTCGTTCAAAACGAGCGGCACTGGACCGACATTGGATCGAGGGGTAAATCTCGAAGAGAAATTGTATTCCTGGTAAAGTCCGCAAAGTCGCATCCACCTTCGCTTACTTCCTCACGCGTAGAATCATTCGTGGAAGGAGTCGAATGATTGGCAGCGATTCAACGATCTCTCGTCTCTTTCATAACGAAAAGAGGTGCGCGCCTCGCGGTATCCGGAAACGTTCCGAGAATTCAGTCCCCCCGAGCAAGGCGCATCCATCTTCCACGGATGCCACGCGACAAATCCTCGGCCGATCGTAAAGCTCGATGTTTGCGTCGATCTTCCTCGGACTGATTCGATCTCGTTCGCGAGGCATAAGGAGTGTCTATACGCGGGAGTGTCCTCAGCGCGCGATCCTCAAGGCCCCTCGATGCTTCCAGTTAGGTTTCGAGGTGGTTCGATGGAGGAAATTAACGAGAGGGACGAGAGAAGGGAACATCGGTGGTTAGGGCAGGTATGTCCAATGTGGAGCACGATACCTGCTTCGATCTCACGGCTCCTTTGTGAGAATGACGGCACTTTAGACTGGAGGATTGCAAACTTCGAAGGTAACAGGGCTTCGAGGCTATTGATTCGATGGCGAATCAGCTTAAGTCGGCATCTATTCGGGCCTATGCCTCGGCAGCGTAACGTTATCGCGCAGAATCTCACCTCCAGCCTCCCTGAACAAGCTAAAGGGAAGGCCATTTGCCGATTGATCCGCGTACACACGCTTCCACGATAAAAAAAAAGAATAGCCCTCCAGATTAACGAATTAAGGCATTTACGCTCGCGCATAGCGGCACCAACGTGCACCGGCCTAAATACAGCGGACGAGCCCTTCCAATTTCAAAGATCAAAGTCTACGATCGCCAAAGTCTTTTATTACGGTTTAGAGGAGGAGGAGGAGGATGAGGAGGGAGGGGGAGAAAGGGGTGGAAATCTTTGTGTAAAATCCATTTGTTCAAAGGCAGCGTTCCCGTGCCCGTCCACGCCAAAGAGGCTTTTTCGTGCCCCATTTTTTCCCCTCCTCCTCCCTCTGGGCAAGGCCTTCGAACAATTTCGCCGATTAAAACGCTCTCTCATTGCACATTGGCACGCATCGTTTCCAGCATCGGCCCCGTATAACCCAGTTACCCATTATTGAGATATACGCTTTACGCCCATTATTCTGGCCGCGGTATTATGCGCGCCGGACGCGCTTCCTTGCCGGGAAAACTAACTTCTCTCGTCGACGTCGCGAGGATCAGCCGGCGAACGATTATTGGACCCCGTCCTCGCGCCGACCATTCGGTGCGGAACATTTTGCCCCCGTTCCTCTGTTCGCGGCACGATCCAGTTTTGCGCGGCGCGCTTTGCGCCGAAGCGATACACTCGATTAAAGCGTCATTAAGATGTTGTGCCCTGACAAAGCATCATTCGCAGCATCGATTCCCTGTAACCCAGTTATTATCCGTTATTGGAACACGCGCCTCCGCGTTCGTTATTCCATCGACAAAACTATCCGTGTACATTGGGGAAAAGGCTGATGGAGAGGGGGGGGGGGAGAATTCGTTCCTCGGACGATCGCGAAATCTACGAATACGTTCGACCGTCGGATACGCGGGCCTGTCTCTGGCCATTTATTCCGCCTCGAATCAATTGTTTAACGGTAGAACCACCGGCCACGTTTCAGACGCGTTTAGGTATACTGCGTGTATATTTGATGGGAAAGAGGACGAAGGAGAAATGTCGATGGATCAATACGGTGATTTACATACCGGTGTAGAGTTAAGGGAAATCTTGGAATCTTTCCTTCGCGTTGTCCATCGAATTGGATTCAACGAAGCGCCAATGGTGTATGTGGGATAATGAGATGAGGATCGTACGTAATATCGACTGTTAAACCGTATTATTTTATGAACGACTCGAGAGAGCGTTTTTCTTATCGGAGAGCGGATCTCGTGTGCGAAGGACGAGCGTGGCCAAGCCGATCCGAAGTTTTGATTCGGAAGATTGCGGGTGTTGACGCGATGTACTTTGTACAAGGCGGGCTCTGACACCTTGTAAATATGGACGATCGACCCTGCGGACGTCCCCGTCCGACCGGTAGGATCAGGGTTGTATCATTTTGCTCCCACACCCTTCGTACCCGAGGAACGTGGAGGTTGCCGTAGAACGAAGTATCGACCGGTTAAAGCCATCCCAGCCCGGCTAAAGCGGCCAACCCCCTTCCCGGCGCCTTTCTACCGCAGCCTACTCGCCTTCGCGTATTCTCCATCTCCATCATCGTCCCCCTCTGGCCCCCTCGCCACCAACCGTAACACCTTATAGGCGGCATAATGTGCGCCGCGACGAGAAATGGCTCTTCACGATATATGGAAATGCCTCGAAACCGAGCTAATCCTTATTTGGGCCCTGCAGAGCGGCCTCGAGATTTCCGAAAATCGGGCCTCGACTGCGCGACTCGCCTGCGGATATTACGAAACGTCACTCCGCGCCCCCTCTCGATCTGGAGCCGCGGAAATAATCTCGGGTAATTCGTTATCGTCGCTCTCGTCAGATCGCGACGATTCGCGGTGGCGCCAGCGTTTTTCTCATCCTCCTCCGGCGACCTTCGGCCCTCCTCTCCGAATTCGTCCGCGAATTTCCGACTTTTCGCGTACCAAGGCGCACGGGTCATTGACTCGGCGATTGGATCGGTTACGTGGGCGGAGGATCCTCTCCCCCCCCCCTCCCTCCACCCAGCCCCCTCCCCCGGGGCGTCAAAGTCGGCGTGCCGTGCCGGCGATTCATTCTTTCTCGCAACAGCTTTTTTCCCTTCCCCCCACCCCTCCACTCCGCCTCATCCTCCGCCTTTTTCATCGCGGACCGCGGAATGAATGCGGGAACGGCTGGAAAACTATTGCGGCCCGTCTCGGCTCACGGTTCGCCGTTCCATTGTTCCGTCACGGTGCTCGCAGACAGTTGACACAGTAGAGCGGGACGCGACGATATGTGACCGTGCATCAATGGAAAGGAGGCCTCCGCCAAAACCGTGCGGCGTGAAGAAAAAAAAAAGAGGGGGGGGGGAATGAGTGGATGGCCCTGCCCTTTTCCAACTCCCCACCCCCTCGCCCTCCGTGGTTGGCGTGCTGGCTGAAAAAGGAAAAAAGAGCCGCGAGATTGGCGTATTCGCGCGATGAATGGACGCTTGGGGGTGGTGGCGATGGGAGGCCGGGGGAGGGGAGGGGAGGGGGGAGTGAGAGGCAGGATCCTGTTTGGGAAATGTCGTTTCTCGAAATAGACCCTTAAGTAGGCCGTGCATTATTCAACGTCCTCATGCATATTAATAAAGTCGCGGAAGATAAGAATTCATTACGGCGTGCCGATGCCGGAGGGAGGGGGCGGAGGGACAGGGGGAGGGGAGGGGGGGATCGAAATATTGCCGCCGAAGTTACCGCATCGTATTATCTTGCGCCGGATGCCGCACGTGGGGGACGTGCCGTCTGGAAGTTACGGCGCGTTATAAACGGACAGGTCGACGTGTGTCGATCGGCGATAAAAGTCGCATTAGCCATTTCTATCGATATCGTTGTATACAGCTTTTTTTAATGGGAGTTGAGAATATCCCACAGGTCGCGCGAACCATTTCTCTTGTTCGGACGATTTCTTGTACTTATAATGTTGTACCGATATGTTACTTGCAAGATGAAAAATCGAAGATACCTTTCTGACACCCTTCTATTTCCAAATCGTACAATAAAAAGATCGAGTATATACGCGAGCTTTAGCAACGATAATCTAAGAGCAACCAAGCCTCGCGATCGTTTCTTCGTTATCTCCACCGAATGCAGTTTCTCCTATTCTATTAGGAAACGAGCTCTTATCCGGAAAACCGTCGCCGCCGAATTTCTGCCCTTTTTGCCTAAATGGGCACGGTCATAATACGGTAACGGCCAGTCGGGGAGCGCTGGGTACGTCATCCCTCCAGGGAAATTATCTTGCTAGCTCCAGCGGGCCGCTGTCTAGCCACAATCCGGCCCGCTGCCCTTACACAACCGGATAATTCTTCCGTTCTCGCAGGAGGGGAGGATAGGAGGCCAGGACATGCACGTCGTTAAGTACTGGACGGCGTAGCGTGCAAATCCCATCTAGCAATTACCCCTAGTTTTCTTCGATCAAATCGCCGAGCGTGCACCGCCACGGACCCTGGATCGCGTCGATTTACCGGCCCTCCCTTCGAGAAATCACTCCCCCAAATTGTCTCTCCGGGATTTCAAATCGTAGGCCATTAACTGTATATCCCTCGCGCCGCTCGATATACGGTCTATATTCGTTCACGAATTAATCGTAATTCGGAACTTCGTTCCTCTCGAGTAATATTCTACCATCGAAGGATTGAGTATGCGCTTAATAACTGGAATCGCGGTGTGGAGGGCGAAAATAGCCGGCGCAATGTCGAGTAATAAATAAAGGTTAGCGGCGCGATCATTTTCCTGGAAATTTTAGGGCCGATTCTTACGAGTACGGCGCGGCCGTTACGTTTCCTCGATGAAATGTAAAATTCTGTTAGGTCGTGCATAACGCTCTCAAGGATGGGTTGTTACGTCGGGGGTAAACTGATGGCATGTACGCATGAATGCGGTGGTTTACGATCGGTACTTGGCCAGAAGTAGGGCGAATAGGTCGCTATGCAAAGTGCAGGAACAGGTTTTACCATGTACCGCGTCACGGTGATCCTATACGCTATACCCCCGCGGGTCAGGATTCTGCAGGACGTGCGCGCGCAGCCCCTCTACGCGTCCCTAAGATAGTTGGTTACATCTCACATTCCACCGACAATGAGTCCATTTCTCATTCCTCGAGCATCCGAGCCCGATGAATTCGCCTTGGAAATGATCGCGCCACGGCATTCCGGCGCAGTTCAATTGCACTCTCGACGAGGAGCGTTCCCTTGTAGGACGAAAGTACTTATTACCGCGAAAGCTATCGATCCAAAGTGATTAACTCCTTTACTGCCAGACTCAAGTAAGTGCACGATCCGCGCGAACGATTCTATAGCCGATGCGTAAACGATATAAACAAACGGTTCCAACGTATCGACCAGATGGCAGTAAAAGGGTTACATTGCATCCGGTGGTTTAATATCAACGCTAAACCTACCATCTACTTTCAAGATATATTTAAGTACACCGCGTGTATCCATAAGGAAAAAGAAGACGTAATCTATACGCAGCGATGAAATAAAAAATTCCAAGGTATCCCTCCACGAAATAGAGAAACATCTCGAAAATGATCGACCCCCTCGACAGATCGAGCGTTAATTCCCTTCGCGGATCTCGCATCTGCACAAAGCCGACGTCGCGATCCTCCCCGCGCGTGCTATCCTTATTATTCTCGAAAAATGGAATCTGACCCAAGGTGAATTCTCGGAGGACGAATTCACCGGCGGGTATTCCCGCAGCAATCGCGCCGTTCTCTCATAAGCGAGCCGCTCTGCGGAGAATCGATCATCGATAACCTGCTTTATGGGGTAACACCATTTATAGTCGATACCGTTGCGTGTCACATGCGCACGATCGCACGGTAGCGCACAAGAGCGAAGCCAGTCGGGTGTTTAAAGGCCCCAATGCGTAACGCCGTAGGAAAGCAGCAGGCAGGAAGCTTTACTTTGTAAGGCTCGCCATTGTGCTTGCGCGGCCTAGTTAGGACGGCACGCAGCGACCAGTCCGATTCAAGGCCGCGCCAATGCACGTCCATCCTTCCCGAAGACTCTTGGCTCAGGCCGGTTCCTTTCGAAGGTTCCTCCTTCCGCAGCGCCAGCCCTCGTCCCTCTTGGCGAGTCTCGCGGTCCTCTCTCATCACGAAACGACTTCCACCCTCGTTAGGCCTTCCCACTAATCCAAGCTCGCGTTGTCCGAGTCCCGAGACTGATTGCCAAGCGGAACTTTGCGGACCTACCCCATATCTACGCCCGGCTAACAAGAAAGCCTCGGTAAACGCGCCCCTGCAAATCATAACTTTCTCGAGCTCCGGCCATCATGAATTATACATCGCGCGGCTCGCGCTTCTGCATCTCGTTTCTTTGTACGAGGAGCGGGATAAAACGGGGGTAATGGGGAGAAGTAATACGTAATTTCCGCGAGGGAGGAAGGGCCGGAGAGGCGTAAGGTGGTATTTAAGGCTCGGAGGATTTAAGGTTCGCTTTAATTATCGTACATCGGGCCGCGTCATTGTGGAATGCGGATTGCTCCGCCGAAAAAGATATTGGACTCTCCTCCCTTTCTTCCGGACCTTTGTTCGCGCGAAGATAGTTCGGTAAACAAAGCGGAACGCGGCCAACAATGGCCCACTACCGAGGGGGAGAAAAATGGGTTGAGTAGCATTCTGCGCCGATTCCTCCGCAGGGGCTTTGTTCTTGGCGGCAGGAGTGAATAACGATTACGTTAGTTGCGAGAATATCATTACGATTAAAAAGAGCGCGCCGCTCTTGGACTTTGCCCATTCTCGCGGCTAAGTGGGACGCTCACCCTCTTTGTGCGTAACTTTTTCTTCCCTCTTCTCCTTTTCTTATCCGCCACCCCTCCCCACCCCCTTTTTGCACGACTTTACATATTAATGCGCGTGACCGAGATTAATTATCGGAAGGAATTCCGCGATTTGGCGTATTGCGGTAAGGCACGATGACCCAGATACTTCCTGTCGTGGCATGGCGTACGCTCGTTGAGCAGTTATTTTTCTGCTTATCGAATCTCTTCCTCTGCGAAGGTGGACATGGTATTATGAAACGCATACCAAAGATCCTCCCCAAAAAAAAAGGGAATGGTGGAGTTTGCCCATGCACGTGGCGTCTCGAGTCGGTTAGAACGAAGGGGAGGTGAAAAGGCGCGTGCAGGTACAGAGTGCGGATAATAGGGAATCCGCAAAATCGGCGAGCAGAATACTCGGGAGCTTCCCGCCAAGTGGTGTGCCTCATTTGATACTTCCTCCCCGATGCCATCCAAGCACCATCCTGGCTAACCTCGACTCTCCAACCGGCAGCCGGCAGACACTCTTTAGTTGATTAAAAAGCTCGCATGCCTTTGAAGTAGAGAGAGAGAGAGAGAGAGAGAAAAAAAGAAAATTGTACATCATCCCCGCAAGTCGGGAGCAACCAGGGGCACGCGATACGTAGTTTTGTCCATTTAATGAATTTCTCCTCGGTTAGCCTACCGCTCGCCACTCCATCCGGGTTATTCTCGTCTACGCAGCCTACCGTAAAACTCCCTGTAAATAATTAGAGAGGAAGAGACAAAACAAACCGCGTGCCCGGCAAGAGGAAAGAAATAGTCGGCATCGCGCTCTCCTCTCACGATTCCGCGAACAACAGCGCCGGCTGAAGGACCGGCCGAGTGTCGGTAGCTTCGAAGGGTAGTTTGTCCGACTAATGAATTTCCTCCCGGTTACTCTGCCATCCTCCACTCTGTCCCAGTTATTCTCAGCTATGCAACCCTGGCGAAAGGTGAAAAAAGAGTACCACATGGCCGCGAAGAGGGAAGAGAAGTCGGCATTGCTTCTCCTCCTCCACCTCCTCCTCCTTTTCCTCTTCCTCCCCCCCCCCCCTCATCCTACCTTACGATTTGTGAACAACGGCGGCTGAAGGAGCACGTGAGTGGTGGTGGCTGCCAGGGGGTAGCTCTCCCGTGAATAGATGTCGCCGCGATCTCCGGTAATGATTGGTCGGCATGGAAACCAGCGGAGCGCCACCGCCCTTCCCCGCGCCCCCCCTCCATGCCCCCTTCCCCCGCCCCGCCCTCTTTTCCTCCCAGGGCAGACGTACTGGCGTGGCCGTGCGCGCAGGAGCCGCGACGGTCGCGGTGGCGGTAGCTGCAACGATGCCGACGACGCCCGCAGGATGAAACATTAAAGTTGCGTTTGCGCCGATGCGCCCTGCCTTGAACTACTTCGGGCTAGGACACATACGCGATGAGCCTCTGCAAAACGGCCGTACCGCTGCGGCCTGACCTTTCGCCCTGTCGGCCGCAGCCCAGACGTTTCTCTGTCCCCCCTCTCCGCCCCTCTCCATCTCGCTCTTGCTCTCGCGCTCTATCGTCTTCCTTCCTTCGCTACTCCTTCCTTTTTTTTTTTTGTTGCTGCTCCTGTGCCTCCCTTTTTGGCGCCTTCCTATCTCTCCTTCGGTCTTCTTCTTTTCTTTTCGGGCTTGGTCTTTGTCTCTCTCTTTCTTTCTTTCTGTCTTTTTTCTCTCCTCCTCCTTTATTTTTTTTCTGCCTACTCTAGCCTCCCTTTTTGGCGCTTTCTTATCACTCCTTTTCTATTCTTGTTTCTTTTTCAGGCTTGTTCTCTCTCTCTCTCTCTCTCTCTTTCTTTCCGTCCTCTTTCAGTCTTCCTTTCTCTCTCGTTAGGAGAACCGCGACACTGATCGATGACGCCTTCAAGACACCCCCCGTCCGCGGGGGGCGAAAACGACGATGGCCGATGCGCGGTCGAGTTACCGATATGAGGGATGCAGTTTTATGCAGGGGATAGGGTTACGGACGGGAGGAGGATATCCTCCTCGTGAACGATGATCCCCGGGGCCTTGCGAGGAAAGGGTTCGAGAGTCCTATTTCTCCCGCGGAAGAGAATCGCGATGGAGGGAACGTGGCCGCAGTGTCGATGCGAGGCGTGCGGGTTCATATAGACGTGAGCGATGATCCCAGGGGGGTTTGCCTCGGGCGAGGCAAGGGTTCGATGACGCTCTTAAATCCTATTTCCCCCGTCGAGGAGAATGGCGATAAGCGAGACGTGGTCAAGGCGACCGGTGTATGAGGGATGCAATTTCGGGGAGGGGGTGAGGGTAGGGCGTCGGAGGCGGTGAGGGATGATCAACGGGGGGCTCGTGGTTGCCACGGAGGGAAGCCAGGTTCCGCAGTGTTTCGCCCGCCGGGCTGCCGGCCGAGAGATTTAAATGGCCCGAAAAGATTAAGGAGGCAATTTACGTTGCCCCGCATAACGGCGTTCCGAGTAATAAAACGGTTATTAATCCGAAGTACCGCCGAGCGTATAGCTCGGAGTGGACGCCCTCGGAGATACCGCCGACCCCCCGTCTTGAGCTTGCGAGAAGCTCGGAGTAAATAAATAATATAAATACGCCCAGACCTTTAGCCCAAGTTTCTGCCTCCGCGACGACGGCCATTTCGACGTCGCGCTGGAAATTCGGCCGCGAGTCGGGAATTTCCGGTTAACCCTCTTCCCTGGAAGATCAGGGATGAGCGTGGATTCGCTTGGAATTTCGAAACATCGGCTTTGGTGTATTTTAAATTGTACATTGCCTTTAGCGATCTATCAATGGGCGATTAACACTAGAACTACTAGCCATTTTCTGGGCATATTTAAAATACTACTCACATCTTTTAAAAGAAGAGGAGATTAAAAGGAAATTTCGGTAAATCAAAATGATACATCGTTATAAAGTACTAGGATTTTTTAGAGAAACGACTGACCAGTCGTTTTGACTGCTTTGGTAGTTCCAGTGTCAATGATAAATATATTCCGCGGGTTTAAGAACATGATTTATTATTAGCTATTAATCAGTTCATATGTGTAGGCGAACGTGAGAAAAAATTCGGGCTATCGGGAAGCTAAAGTGGGGGATTTGGTGTATTTCATTATTGCAGAAAGTAGCGCAATTTATGTCGCTTCTTCGGCGGCAAATCGATCCGACAAGATCGATCCTCGGGGCTCCACGGTAAATTTTCTCGTATTTGTCATGGTGCTTCCTTCTTCCCTGGAAAATGGAGGTCCGCTGCTACTTTAAGCGGGCGCAAGAAACGGCACGGCCGTAAATTCTGTCAATTATCAGGTAGTAGAATCGTTGCAGTCATTTTTTTCCGGCCCGCTTAAATGGATTCCAGGCAAGCTGCCGCTTCTTAACTGGCCGGAGCTTTTTACCCGATCCGTAGCCAATTACAGTTGTATCGCCCGACGACTTCTTGCCGCCTTCGCCGTCCGTCCAGTTTCGTTAAATCGGGGATATCGAGGAGCGCCGATTCTTTGATACGAGTCAAATTGTTAACGCGCTTCTTTTTGCCCCATCCTCCTTCCATTATTCACAAGAGAGCGCCCTCCGCGATGCCACTCGCCGATTCGAATCCCGTTCCCTTTCACATTCATCCCCCGGCGCAGCCTCCGCGAATCGAGCTTTTCATCGATCGCCAGGACTTTTCGATCCTGCGCCGAGCCATCGATGGGGGGAAAAAAACAGACGATTTCTCCAGCGAAAACCCAATCGTCGTCCCCTTGATCTCTCGCATCTCGGGTCAGGCAAAGATCGCCATTCTTATTTCAAATGGAAATATATTTCCTCTCTCGCCGGTGTTGAGGGGAACTTCCAAAGAAGTTCGACGACTGAATCTCCTTAACTTATTCGGAGAGAATTTCAATATAGACCGCGCGCTGAATTACTGGGTTGCTTTATTATCTTGTTATTTTTTTTCTTATATTCGGGAGACGTGCAATTGCGCTCGTATAGGTACGATAGACAGTTTTTCGGTTGATCCCGCTTGTCAGATAAGTAAGATAAATCCCGGAGCTGCGAATTGGGTTTTCGTCTTCGTTATTTTTAGTATTTTTTTTTTTTTTATTACAAGTACGTATTTCGGGGAGGGCAAACGTTATTAAGATGTTCCTACGTATTCCCGAATAGCCAATCTGTATTAGATGATCTGCTCCCGCGATCAACGATGCACGGATCGTTCAAGAAACTTTGGCGCTCGAACTTTCCACACCGCCTACGCGGTTTACCGTACAGGTGAATCCTGCAGTGCCGGAGTAATGGAGAAAGTTTGCTTTCCGTATTACCAGACCGCTATCGTCGTTTAAGATACCGTATATGCAGGATATTTCTAGAATAGGAAACCAAAGTTAGGGGAACGTAACTTATCCTCCTACAGAACTGGAAGAAGTCTCGCGAACAAAAATACGGGGACGTTTAGTCCCTGGATTTTTACAAGCGCACGAAATTCCAAGTGGGTGAAACTGTAAGGAACGCCGATACGTCGAAGATACGATTGAATTATCCCTACGAATCGGTGATTCAGGAGTTCTTTCGAACGAGCAGCGTATTATAAATATTTTCGTTAGTAAAGTTATGATGTAAGAAACGATGTGTAATATAGGGTGGTCCATCTACTGGTTTGTTTCTATTAAATCTGTAATTTAATCTTAAATCTTTCCCCAAATCGTTCTGGTTTTTCATTCTTAAATCGGAGACTCCAACCTTCAGGATAAAAATAAAATTTTGTTTTAAATATCGATATAGACTCATTTCATAGCGTTTTTAAAAACAAAATTTTATATGGCCCACCCTTTACTATCGTTCAACGATGGACAGAAATATTTAATTGTTTGAATATTCGACTAAAATGTTTGTTTTCTGCGTGTTTCAGGGGCGCTTTCTCCGTGGTTCGACGATGCGTACAGAAGAGCACAGGGCACGAGTTTGCTGCGAAAATAATAAATACGAAAAAACTCACCGCCAGAGGTGAGTGAGGAAGGTTTGGTAATACGCCAATCCCGATTTCGCGACGGTCGACGATTTACGAAGGTACCGATCTCGGATAAGCGATTGTTAAGGTGACATTTCGCGGTCGAATTGGTGCGGCGCACGCGACCGACGTGTATGCATGCTGGAAATAATACCACGGCGCACAAAACGCCGCCGGCATTGGAATGAGAAACGTTCGAATTATGCAAATGGACCGGGGATCCTACATACATAATTCGGAAATTTCTAACGTTTGTGCCGCGCACGCTGCTTCAAAATTCCGATAACGCGCCCAAAATATGTACGCATCCATTGACTTGGATGAAAATTAATACACCGTGCTTCATGAGACCGGTGGTAAGGCTTCTAACGCCGAAATGGTAAAACGCAATGTGGTAGAACCAATGGCGATATGTTGTCGATAACAAATATAAAATCTAATTTAATTTTTTACTTAACACTAGAACTACCAAACCAGACAAAACGACGAGTCGTTTCTTTAAAAAATCGTGGTGCTTTATAACGAAGCATTTTCTGAGATTTTCCATGATTTACATGCAGTATTTAGATCATCATTTTGATTTACTGAAATTTCCTTTTCCTCTCCCCCTTTTTTAAGGATTTATGTGGTGGTTTAAATATGCCCAGAAAGTGGCTGGTAGTTCTGATGTTAATTTCTTCCCTTTCTTTTACTCGCGTCCCTCTTTTATCCACTCGTATAAATTCAATAAATTATGAGAAATTCAACGGCGTCTATGGCGTAATGTAACAGAGGAAATTACAACGATACGCGAATATCGATGGTTAGTTAAATAAGGGCGATCGAGGAATCATTAACGCATCGAGGAACAAATATTATCGACGCGAAATATATGCTCACGGCCCGTAATTCGCATCTCCGGGAACAACGAGGTGGAAATCGTGAGAATTTGAAGCACGCGCGCGGTATTTTATCCTAAACCATGCGAAATACTACGTACCACTTTGACATGCATTATTTATGAGCACACAAGCACGCGGTGGACCGTACGTGGGAGATGAATTAATTAAGATAACGCCTGGTTTGTTACGGTATACCCCCGAGGAAAAGATCGGTGGCTCGCCTAGAGCGAAACGCGGTACAACTATCGGTTTGTTCATAATGACCGTTCGTATCGTGGACGGGCAAAGCGTCCACTGTATCGCGATTAAACGCACGATAACTTCTCAAAGCGAGTTTTGAAGCTACCAGCTATCACGCGCGTTATAGAAATTGTTTCCAGCACAAAACTTCGTAGCACCGAAGGGTTAATAGAGCCAGAGCTCGCTGGCACACACGCCAATCATCGCGACTCGCGGTTAGAAATATTTGAAAATTGGCGCCTTCGTTCCTCCTTCGATGCTTATCGCGGCCTGCTCATACGAGGGGCGTTTAATAACGCAAATATAAAAATATACATATCATCCCTTATTCGATCTCGAGAAAAATGCTCAGGTAAAAGCACATCGAAGATCGGTTTGAAAGTACATAACGCGACATAAAGAAACGAGCAGACGATAATGGTGGAACGACAGATCTCGATGTCTTCTTAGGAAAACGCATTGTCTCGCATCCTCCGCGGCACCACTCCTCTCGTGCGATTAGGCGCGGAATCGTGGAAAGAGCTCGGCTCTATATACCAAGACGCTTCTAAAAACAACGGGCGACGTCGTTGTCAAGCTGCCAACATTCCATCGCGACCAACAGTTGCCAGTACCGTACGATCGTTAGTCCGGGAATTGCGGTTGGGCCTCTTTTGAAATTCGATCGGCCGCGCGCCGAAAAAATCGAGAGGGTCCTCCGCTGAGGCAAGTGCAGAACGGGCCTGAAGCCAAAGGAGCGTCATAATCGAATCAATTAAAATACTGCCCCGGGGAAAACTTATCCGATAAACGGCGTCGTGTCGCGATCGATCGAATTAGGAGGGCAGCATCGACAACCGTGCATTCCTGGGGCACGCGCGTGCTCTTAACCGCTTTACTGCTGAGGGCGTATATGTACGCTCTCTCTTTGACCTATCGATGCATCGATGTGTACGAAGGACGTACATAGGCGCTATCAGGTGTAATAGTCACGTGAATATCGTTTCGCATGCGTTTATTTCTTATTTTATACGATTTTTAAATGATGAAAGGAAGAAACGTCTCTTTTTTTCTACACGGTTTGTTCTTCTTGAATAAAGGTAGATGCAGTGCTCTTGACGAGCGGGGAAAATTCTGGTTGATTTTCAATCATTATATTTTCGATTCATTCTCTTTGACATTAATATAAATGTAAGGCGTTACTTGAGAATTATATAGAAAAAAAAATAAGTTTATATCTATCTTTTTTTGTACCGTGTTTGACTGCGTCACGGTCAAAAGGTCAACGATATTTATATAAAAGCACACCCTTAATGATATCGAGAAGAAACCAGGAAGAGTAATGCATTGGTTTACTCATTTTTTCTTCGCCAACTCCGCTAGATTTGGTTTCTCCGTTTCGCGGAAACTGGGTGACAAAGTCGCGAGCGGCGCACTATCGTATCGCCGCCCTCCCCCCGGGGAGGGAAAGTTCAGCCCCGCAACTATGTCCTACGCGTACTCCTGAAACTTTAATGCAGATAAACGCCGACTATTACGCAAATAAGCCTGCTCGGAACACATTGCTGGTAGAAGATAATGGGCGTCTAATTTTCTACGAAAAGTCGCGCCTACGTCGGGGATACGCAGCTGGCATTCGCCTCGATCTGCAGACGGTCAACGTTATAACGCGTCTCGCAACATTTGCATCGCCGATACTTGGAACGGAATGCGTTTATCGGCCGCGAAGAGGCCGTGCAATTTGGCAAAGCATGTGCGTAAGGCGGAGGTAATGGTCGCACGATCGATGCCGCGCGCCTATGAAATAGGAGACGTGTCGCGGTTGAATACGGAATTGGTCGGAGATATTTTTTGATTCGTGGCTCGCATTAACGCCGATGCACGCGGTTCGCTATGCGGCGATACCGCCCAGGAGTGGCGTTAGAACTCGGAGGCCGAGAAGAATTTAAAGGGTCGCATGCCGCCTGTCGAGTGTCGGGGCAAGAATCTTCTGGGAAATAAGGATAAAAGAATGTAAAAGGGGGGAGCGACTCTTAACGAATCGAGCCACTCTTCCGGATCGGCCGATCTCGCGTCGGATGCTCGATCATTTCGCGCCTTCTTCTTTTTTTTCCACGCAAAAGCGACCACGAACCTTACTTCGCGTCTAATTTCCACGAGAGAGAAAAACAAGGAGATTTCGTTGATTAAAATCCTCAAGGTATACTCGTGCCAATCCTGTTATTTACCCAAGATTCATTTTACTGGCAAATTGTCGAGGATCTCGCGTACATCCGCTTTAAGCTTTTGGCAAAGTGGGATCCTCCGTATGGTCCATTGCGGCGGTAAATTATATACCCTCGTGACTTAAGACTACTTTGCATATGAATCGATATATATATATATATATATATATATATATATATATATATATCTAGAAGATATCTTTCCAAATGGATACTTCCAGCACCGAGGGTTTTCAAGCGTGAGCCTATCCGGCGGTATCTCCACTTCGCAAGATAGGGCTTCCCCGTACCATCGGCAAACGTTTGACTAGCCCAGTGACACTCTTCAAGGGAAGCGGAATAAATGGGCCGGCCGGGAAACTTGAAAAACCGTATTTCACTTTGAAAGAAGGTTATATAGCCTTGGCGCGAAGTGGATCGCGGAAGGGGGACAGGTGCTCCGCGAGCGTCGCGATAAAACGAAGCAACTATTCCGGCGTATCTGAAAGCTTCGCGTGTGATCGCGCGGGGGACGCGATTTTAAAGCTACTTAGCGATGCGGAGTTTAACATCGACCGTGGTGGTGGCCCTTGGCCCATGTCGGTCCAAATTAACCGTGGGTTCGGCCCGAGCAGAGGCGCCACGCCTAACGATCAATCTCCAGGAACGTCGAAGGAGCATCCTGAAATAGGGAGCCGCGACGCGGGTACTGGGGTGAAAAGGGGAGAGATAACGAGGGTGAAGAAAAAAAAAAAGGGGGCAGTCCTCGATGGAGAGGAGAGGAGCTCGCTTCGTACCTTCCTCGCTCCTCCTCCTCCTCCCCACCTCCTCGCGGAGGAAGGATTACACGGTCGCACTCTCTTGCTCATTTACGACCTTGCTCCAGTAACCTCTTGACCTACCGACACACGCCTGCCATTCCACTGCAATATGGCGTACACGCTCCAGGAGCGAGCCGCGCTCTCTGGAAATAGGGAGCGATCGGTACGTCGGCTTCATCTCGAATTACAAAGCAATCGCGCAACGTGCCCAGGAGAAAGAAATGACCGGGGTACTCGATTTCCCCCCCCTCTCCAACGATTTCACTCGAATCGAACGGAATCACCGACTACCATTTCCTATAATTTCCTGCCCCAGGATCCTGTGCGGGCCTTTTGCCCGTGGAAAATCGAGGAAAACGACTCGTGGCTATTCGAATTTTTTTTTCCCTCCCTTTTCAAATACTCGATCGCTAGGCAAATTAAGTAAGGCGCGTCTCGTTGATATTTTAATGACGTACCGCAAGGACGATTCTTGATTTTACTGAGGGATTTTTGAATGCCGATGATACCATGTTCTTCCACGAGGTCCTTCGAGCTGCAGCGCTTTAAGTTTTATGCGCAGTGCCTCTATAGCTGTAAGGAGGAGCGTAAGTAGACCTACCGAGATCGTCCGCTTTGTATCATCGTTTCCCCTTCGTTTTTGTCTCCGACATGAGCTCGAAGAACACGTGTACCCGCCGAGCTTTCGGCTAGACGAATAATTAATCGAGCACTCCACTTGGAGTTTTGTCGGCGGCGCGGCCATTTGAAATTCTAATTCGGCAACGCGGATAAGCAAAGAGAACCACGGAAGAGAATGTCTCTTTCTCCAAAGCTATTGATTTCTCTATCATTATACTTGCACATATCGACGACTCGTCGTCGGTGTCCAGGTTGATTTACATAGCGTCCCCTAAGCGTCGGTCCAAACGGTTATATCGGATTTGCCAAGCCTCTACGACCCACTGTCTAATCCATAAAACTGCAACGCACTATTTCTCAGCGCCGTCCTGGGCGCATTTAGAAATCCGAACGCAGCCACGCGAATGCAGACGCATTAAAAATGCAAATATACCTAGCTGGATGCCAAGCGCACTCGTAAATTTGGAAAATGGGGCGAAAAGTCGCGCAGTAAAATCCAATGGGCACATTCGGGGAATACAGTGCGAGCTAGGTTTACGAACTTGATTCGTTCCGCACAAGTGTTCGTAAAGCGAGTCGTTCGGTTCGCGCCGCTTCGAAGCCTCGGCCCTCGGAGTCACGTGACCGCGCGTTCGTGAGCCGAAATTCGTAAATCGATGAGTTTCTCCCTAGGGGAATTTTCTTCCCGGATCGAACTCTAGGCAAGCTGAGGCGTTCGTGAACCAAGATTCCAGTGTATTTTCTCCAGCTTTATTTCCTTAACTGTTTTAGTGCCAGGGGTTTTTAAAAATCGGTGTCGAATTGTGCCATGGAGCGCGATAGCGCTTTCTTCATTTATTCGCCAATAATACCGATCGATGCGGTCGCGCTGCTCTTTTTTTTCCCTCGAAATATCGTTAAAAATAAACCTCGAGACCCAATGTGTTAAATAAAGACCGCTAATCACGCAGGTTGTTTACGATTATTCGAAAGAAACTTAGTAATCGCCAGAGGAAACTCCGACAGACTCGCGACGAGGTACATTCGGAAGCGAGCGCGTTGCGAATTGGCGATCCTGACCAAACATCGCGACACGGTTGACCGCGATACGCTGCGCGGCACTAAAACGCGTTAAGCCGGCGCGAGGGCTGTTTTTTTCCTCCTCGAGGCGATCGAATAATCCTCCGTTTCTCAGCAGTGCAAAATACACGTCCATCGGTCTTATCACGCCCGAGGGATCAAGGGCTCCCCCAAGGGGGTCAGGGAGAGGGGCTCCGCCTCTCCCCCATCGGCGTCCTCGCCAGGGCTCTTTTATTCTATATAAGCGGGAGAGTTTTTGCCGATTTTCGTGACATTCGTGCTCCGATGGACGCA
This sequence comes from Ampulex compressa, assembly GCA_038496175.1. Lineage (NCBI taxonomy): Eukaryota > Metazoa > Arthropoda > Insecta > Hymenoptera > Ampulicidae > Ampulex > Ampulex compressa. The sequence goes on along the minus strand of JBCFXI010000398.1, from coordinate 87,139 downwards.
AAGCGGAGGCACCCCATGCGCGGCCTTGGGCAACGCAAAAGAGCAACCTCTCGTTAACGGCGCACAAAGCGGCCGAGGCAATACGCTTTTAAACTGCGCGCACGTGTGCGCGCGAGCGTGCGAGTGTGCGAGCGCACCGAGGGAAGCGCGCTTCCGTGAGGACGCACGCGTCGCCGATCGGGGGATCATTTCCACTGGGATAGACCGAGGTTAAGCGTGCGAGCAGAATCTAATTTCTTATTTTTATCCCGGGCATACACGGAGGAACGGATAATCGGCGTGTACGTGCACCAACCGATTTTCCATGAATAAACCCGCTCAGGGTGGCGCGCCGCCTTTCTTCCTTTTTTTTTTTTTTTCCTCCGCAACTTTGAAAACCGACGAAGGTCCCGCCGATCCGCAATTAGTCTTCGAGGGATTTTGCGTGGAACCTCTTTCGTGATCGCCGGCTGGAAGCGCGGGAAGGTTTTAAATAATGGACGATTTCGAGATGCGCGAGGAAACAACGAGACCTTCAGAGAGACACGGTTAAGGAAGCGCGAGTCCTTTGTCGTTTGCTTCGTGTACATTGAACCTCGTTTGCTGCCTGGTTTTTTTTTAATGGTTTCTACGAGGTTAGATTCGTTTTGGACGATTCCTCGCTCGGGATATGGATATATCGAGCCTTGAGGAATAAAGCCACTCCCGCAGGATCGACAATGCCGCGTTTCTTAAGAACGACACATGCTCTTTAAGGGGCATTTTCTCGAAGAAGCAAAACGACTGTGTCGCATAACCCAGTTTTTTTTCTCCTCAAGTGCCCTGTCCTCCAATTTGCCTCGCTCGTGTAAACCCAACGTTCTTTGTGCCCTCTCCTTGCACCGCCGGTGCTCGTTATTTCCGGTTGTTGAATATGGCACCTAGGTAAGCAGTGGATAAAGACCGCCAAGGCAACTACTCGGTACGTCGAGATTTAATTATAGTTGGCGAAATGCGCATTTCCAAGAAAGATTAAAGAAGAATATTTAGGAACGGTGACCGTGTAAAGCCGGACGAATATTGGGACTTCCGCGAATCCCCGACTCCGGGGGAAACGAGTTCTTGAGAATATTGTAATGGCATCCTGCTGATATCTATCTTGAACTTTAATCAACGTAACGGGAGTTTTCTGTTATAAAGTATATCGTTCCCCCTTGCACTTTTCCAAGTGCGATTATCCACCTCTCGAGATAAATTGAATTTCTTCTATTTCTAAGCGTCCTGGATTTTTGGATTAATTCGTGACGTTTGATAAATGCCTCGAAGGTCGTAACCACGGGTGGGATTTTTTTTGAAGATTCCAAACTCGTCTTGGAGGATTATTTTCTCGGATCCTCGGAGGCCACGTTAGCGCTCCTGAGTCGAATACAGTTTAATCTATCCCTAAACTAGATGGGATAGGAACAGATGGATCCCACGTCCCCTTCGCAGCGTGGAGAAAATCGATCGCGCGCTCCCGACGGGATAGAATCCGGTTGCGCGTATACAGAAAGGCTGCAGGACGTCCTCCCTCAAATTACTCGGCCATCGACGAATCCAATTTTGCCGTAGTCTTTGGCGAATTACCCCAGCGCCGAAGAAAACTCGAGCGTGCTGGCTCGTTTGGGAAATTCGATTCCGCTTTAATGACTGTATCCAGCATCGGTCACCGTTACGACGAAACTTTCGTGATTAAACTCCACGTTGAGCGGCAATTATTTCTCGGGATAAGCCTGGCTCCAATGTTGAACGCGTACACGTTCTTTATGCGCGCGAATATTACGAAGTGAATTCGTGAAATTATATGAATTTGTACTTTTTCAAGCATACGTATGTAATTTTAGAAGAAACATGCAGCTCGAAATGTGCTCGCAGGGGGACCGAAATGTCGTTCTTAATACGTTGATAGAAAGAAGGAAATTCTTTTTCTCCAATGGCGCCCTGGAAAGCACATTTCGCTGCATATTATGATTAACCGCCCCACCTTTTTTTTCCCCTTCGCGCCGTTATCGAGCGAGAAACACCGCACAAGGTACACGAGGCGACTCGCTATAATTACACGCTCGAGTTGCACGCACATTGGTTAACCCGTCATTTTTTCTGTTTCAGATTTTCAGAAGCTCGAGCGCGAGGCGCGGATATGTAGGAAATTACAGCATCCAAATATCGGTAAGCACGCGTGTCCTCGTCCGTGTACAAAAGCCGCGGTTATTATTATTCCGTAATTTCCGACTTTGGCCAGCGGTCCATAATGGGAGCGATTCATCACTCGCTTCGCGAAAAAGTGCATTGTTACGCGCGGATTTATTTTGAAGGATGGTACGGAGCGCGCGGGCACGAATATCGTTACGATAGCGGTATCAATGTACAGGGCGAAGCTTGGAACGTGATCAAGTAGGCGTTTCGCGCCAAACAATTGGTACGCCCGAACTATAATGACGCATACGCGTAACAAATGCTTAATGCACGGTGTCAGCGGAGGCGCCAGTAGATGTGACCGCACTCGGCCAGCCAAGTGGATTTAACTCTTTCGAGCGTGGAAATCCGAGGAGAAATGCCCCGGAAGGGCAACATTTGTCAACCGTGAAAATAACAGCGGAAATCGATTAGCCGATATAAATCAACCTGGCCTGTTTACATTATACCCATTCACCATTTATAAAGCTCGTTTCTTTTTTCTTTTTTTCATTTTAATTCAGTCCACGTCCCAGAGAGCGTGAAAATACGAGGCTAGGCATTTCTGCTTTGTTATCCAGATTATAAGTATTTTTCTTACTTTACTCTCCTCGTTTCTTAGAGTACTCGTCCCACTCTTTTACCAAATCCGGCGGAGTAAAAGGAAGCACAGGTGGTCGGCGTTCGCGGCGAAGATTCGGTCGTACGAACGCAACTCGGTGCTCGGTAATTCCTTAGCTAATTATCCGTGCGATTCATGCCCTCGCGGATTATTAGGCTGGCTCGAATGTTTGCGACCGTTTGACTGTATCCACATCTGTACATACTAGCTGCCCTGGCCGCAAACCGTTCCACTGTGGTGTGCACGTTGCACAGTACGCGCTCTATAGGCTTGGCCCGGCTCACAGTGTTCCCTCTTTATATGGTTTAATCGTTAGTTTAATCGCCCAGGCCGGCTCTCCCGTTATGCGCCACGGTTAAAATAAATCCGCGCACATTTGGTACTAAAAGACCAATTATTTTGTGCCCTTAATTGAAGCGCCATCTAGGGGATTTCTGCTTCTCCGGCGTAAAGGAGGAGGAAAAAAGAAAAAGTGCGTATTTCTCGAACTCGGGACAGTGCCGAAAAGCTACGGCTTTGATCCTGCAAATTCGATCCTTCCACTCAACGTTATTTCGCGTAAATTCATTTTAAAGCTCACCTCCATTCCCCGTTATTATAACACTTTATTCAATGAATATCGCCGATGCGGGAAACAAGAATTTAGCAACCCGCTTTGGAGCACTCGAATATCCCGCACAATCACGAAGCCGTCATAAACAGAATTCTAATAATCAAAGTGGATGCGAGTTACGGAGGGTGATTACACGCTTATCTAAACGGCGCCAACGATGGATGTCCATTACGCGAATAGTAATTCCCGCGTAAATACATTGGTTTATAAACTACCGTAACGACTTTCCGTTTCCCTCGTTTCTAATTAGCGTCCCTACGTAGGACAAATGAGGTCTGAATGCTGTGACCGAGTCATTAAAGCTCAGTTTGGTCGATTCCGGTTTAAGCCACCAACTTCGCTACTTCGAAACCGAGATAGCTCCCCGAGGACTGGTCGGCGGCGAGTTACTAGTTTTCCAGCTTCTATTATGACCACATTTCCTATCGCATGTCGCTCGTTCGCGTGCTGCGCCGTAATTGAACCGAGAGAATATTCCGAGACGACCGTCGACGCTCGGGGGAAATTTATCGGCCATCGAATTAATCCTGGGCATGGCCCACTGCGATTGCATCTCCAGAAATCGAAGAGGATCGAGGCTAAGATCGTGACGATTAGCAGTGCGGTGCTCGAGTTAATACGTTAAGTGCAATGCCGGTCACCGCTGAACGAGGCTCTACTTTTCGTGTAAACGATATTACTCTATGTCGAGTGACAATATAAAATAACACGCTACTGAACAGTTTGAAATAATTACACGATCGTATCGTAAGCGTAAATAAATATCACGCTTCGAGAAAGATTTTCATGTGTTTTATTGAAACACGGTAAGCATCGAAATGGTTTGTACTCTTCTGGACGTGAGCATTTCTTAAGTAATGCCGACAGGAAGCTGGAGTGGAATGAACGATCTGTTGGAAAGAGTAGCTTTGTGTGTAAGCTGAATTCGGATCTCGTGAAAATGTAATTCTGCGTACAAGACGAAACTAAATAGCGTCGAAGAGCGTTGCGAATATTCAGCTCTATCGCAATTTGAGCAGAACTCCGGCTGCCAGCATATCAGCGAAATCCGAGATCACGAGCTATGAAACGAAAAGGAAGGGGAAACGAGCTTGGCACTTAACGCGTTAACGTATATTAATCTACGTATAAAAATAATTATATTAACGAATTTATTCTTACGACACGTTCGATCGGTTTTCTAAAGAGTATAGTTAATCCGCGACTTTGAAGAAAAATTATGTTCGCCCGTAGAACACGTTGAGGACGATAAAATGAAAAAAATTGTACCTCACCATGTGCTCGATTAAAATATCTTATCTGCGCATGCGTAGAGGAAAATTCCAATGGCGTATAAAGATCTAACTAAACTTACGCGATACCGACGATGATTGTGAGCAATGCGCTGGTTGGAGATCGAGTTGGCGACTTGAACCGAGCAAAAACACCGTGTTTATCCTTCGAGACCTTTTAAACTATAGGACGAGGCGGGCATTTAGCTAATGGGCTTAACGAGAAAACTTTGGGAAAAGTCCGAACCGACTGGCTGCGCCGTAAAACATTCCTGGCTCGGCGACAAGTTCGGGAGGCGGAAAATTGGCGTAATGGCACGTGCATTGCGATTAACAGCGACGGCCTTGAAAGCAGCGTGTTACTCCTGGTCGTATTACGTTGGATCGCACGTACGATCTGAATGTCAATAAGCCACGGTCCCCAGGGGGGGAATTTCAAGCTGCATTTACCGCTGCAACTCTCGCGCGCGAACCGTTTCTGCGACAGTTTGACGCTAACAAAGTATCAAATGGGAGAAGTAAGTTGAGAAACGCATTGGTCGTGCCGAGCAGAGGGGTCTCCTTATTTCTCGAGATTGAACGAAGCTAAAGAAACACAGTGGTTTGGAGTAAGAAGCCACTGTGTCTCGCGGAAAACGAGTACGGACAAAATCAAGAGTACGGGTTATATTACTGGGTAGCTTCGTGGCAGCATTGTTCGATGATATTAGCGATGATATTGGCGGAGACACGCGTCGAATGGAAATTCGAAACAAAACGGACGGTGTTTTTCGCGTCTCTCTTTTCTTGAACTGGCCGTGCGAAATGGCGGCCCTGTTAATTGATCGAATGGAGGGAAAAATACCGAGCATGCATTGTGAAGGGAATAAACGGGAAGGGATACGGACGAGCGGTTGCACCGACCAGCCTTTATTCGTTTGTAAACGATTCCATTCAGGAGAAGAAGCGGCTTCAAAGTGGACCGCGATATGCCAGGGCGATGGTTACAATCAAGACTGCGACGTCGTGCCTTTCTTTCTTCCTTTTTCCTTTTCTTTCTTTTCAACGTAGGAAGAATCACGGCTAATTTGCAAACGCGTGCCAGCTATCCACGAAAAGCCCCTTTGTGCTTATGACGCAGAAATTCGTTATTATTTTGTATTTTGCTAATCGGCTTTATTCGTCCAGCGTGGAATTTCCTCTTCCTCTGACAAATTACAGCACGTTTATTGGTTCTTGTATTTACAATTATTCGGCGTGTATATATGAAAGTGCAGCTTTGTCAATCTCTCGCGTATTTACGTCGTTGAGACGGCCAAACTCTCGTGTTTGCCGAACCGAGGTAATGGAATGTCAGCGTAGCTTTGAAATTTTCCTTCATTATCGCGACGTATACATACATATATATGTGTACATAGTCTTTTTTCTCTTAAAAAAAAATCTTTTGCGGCGTAAAAGCCAGGTAGGAAGAATTTGAGAATTGCGGGCTTTGAGGGCAGCGCGATTAAAGCGTCACAGCGGCTGGATACGTCAGAAATTGTACCGTAAAAGTTAATTTTGCGGAGGTTGTACCGCGGCTTTCGAGTGCTTCATCAAATGAGCCTTTGTGGGCGCCCGTTTTATTGGCCACGCGCTAGGTAAACCGTACGAGAGCGCACTGTACGTGCACGCGCGTCCTTTTGTTCTGCAAGCCCCTCTCCTCCCTTTTCCGCTTGTCATCTTGCGAGGGAACAAGGAGCAATTCGAACCCCCCAACTTTCTTTATATCGTGCAAGCGAGAACAACAAAATGTGAAGCGGCGATACCTCGATCGTGGCTCTCCGAAAATTTGTCCCGCAATCAAAACGGCTCCGTGAATTCGAAGAGGTTAAGAACCACTGACCTGGATCAATACCCGAGGATCTGCTTTCCCTATTTCCCCATCTCCGGAGTTTACATTCGGGTTCTGTACCTTCGGCTGGATCCTTCCCCCTTCCGTGGATCCAAGTACGCGACGCGCAAAGATGGGAGAAATAGGCGCGGGGCGCGCGTAATGCACTTTTCTCCACCGCGCACTCTGCATAGATGCGCTTAACGCTCGGCTTCTAAGAGCCCGCGATACAAAGTCCCGGTTAGTTACAAAGTCCATTTTTAAAATGGCACTTAAGACGGCACTCCTGAAATACATTTCATAGCCGTGCAATCCTGTTACATTCTCCGGTATACTTGTTGCGTTGCGATGCCGCGTATATATGTATATATAATATCTTCCATCGAGAATTGATACGCCAACTCGATGATCCCTCTCGATAACCCGTCTTGACCCGATGCAATAAACATCGAAAAATCCCCCGGTGCATCCTACAGGTAGCCCGAATAATACGAATAATGTAAAAGGTTAAAGTTGAAAGTTCAAATAAAACTAAGTTGGATCACCTTGACCATCGGTTCTCCGCCCGCGTTATTGTTCGTATTCATGAGCAAGGCCATATCGCACGGCTATTAATGCGAGCTATCGAAAGGCAGTCGTGACCAAGGAAGGACCTCGATCGTTCTTAGATATCCTGCATAAAGATTCGGGACGTCACGTTCTCGCGATAGGCCTCGCATTCCAGCAGCGACGCGCCTCGAGTCGGCGCGCCACGCCCTCCCGCCTCGACCTTCTCCCCCTCGGCCCAGGATTCCCCAAAAGCGCCAAATTTGATTTCGACGGCCGGGCCACCGCGAGCAAGGCGTCGACAAAAGGCGCGGATTTGTTAAACCGGCCGCGCCGCGAGTCGCCTCCATAATTCATAAGGACGAACAGCCGCCGTTTCTTTTATTCATCGCACGGCTCTATCCATCGGCTGAACGTGACCAATGAATTATCGTGTCCACTCTGCTGCCGCTCCATAATGGCGCGCACAAGCTCACGTCCGTTTCAGTCAACAAGTGATAGCTATCGATCGAGCATACAGCACCCTCTCTTCCGCAGCCCCTCGGCCTCAGCATCCGACTCGTGTTTTTCCCATTCCCTCGTCTCCTCCCCCCCCCCGCCCCTCTTCCTCCCCGGTTTCCTGCTGAAAATCGAATGACACTTGTGACCGATACGAGAGCCGCGACCAACTCCGCGCTAGTCGTGTCGCCTTCGTTTACCCTCCGACACTTGCCTCGAATTTTCCATCGTATCGCGCCAACGCCCCTCCCTCCTGATTCTGTACACCTTCGTGTCGGGGAAGCTCTACAGCTCTCTCGATTCTAGGGATTTCCTTCGTCGATTTCGCCCGGCTGAGAGTAACGCTGGAGCTGCGGAAACGGCCGTGTCAGGAATGTGGTTTTTTAACACCAAAGCTAACGATGCGGTTAATATCGGTCGGTCGGTCGTTTCTTAGAAAAATTCCTGTACTTCGTAGGAGAGCATTTTCTTTTTTTTATACTTTTCGTGGTTTTACCGCGGACCGTGAATCGCTCTATCGATCTATTGACATCTGATCTTAATAGGCTTTTTTTTTGAGGATATACGTTGAGAAGTTTCCTCGATCGTTCTTTGAAGTATCAATTAAGTGTAATTCCCGGTGTGGGATGGCTGACGAGGAGGAGAACGATAATGCGAAGGATTAATTAAAGACTTGTGAGATTGACGTTTTCATTATCGATGTATCGAATGCACGGGATAGGATGGATAGCTCCTTGGAGCGGGCTTATGATTTTAGGTTAGATAAAGGGTAACGTTGTGAAACGGGTCCGATCTCCGTCGAAAGTTCGGTGTCGGCCGGCTGCGAATGTAATCATGAAAACGCGTAATTCTGCGCCGCGCTTCGCCGAGGTGCGGCTTCCTGGATCGATACTTATGCCGCTTACCGTCTCCTTCTTCCCTTCTTTCCGTCACCACAGCCGAATTTCATAATTCCACACCTCTGATTTAATTTACGCTTCTTTATCGCCGTTCGAATCCGCTGTTCGTTCGCTCGCCTTGTTTAGCATAAGTTTTTATACTTTGCTTTTCGATGTTAGAGATTTCTGATACCGGGCTTTGTTACGAAGTCGAGCGATCCGAGGGTATTTTCGTGACTTAAAGAAGGATGAGTTTATCGAGTTTGCGGAGGAGGAAAATCAAACGATTCTTCCCCTCGGAAGCAAAGATCCTTTCCAGGCGGCCATCGTAATTTCACTCTTACGTTTGGCAGTCAGCCCTTTTCCAAGCCTGTTTAAAAAGGAGGAAGGTAAATCGCGCTCGCGCACGCCAAAGTTCGTCGCTTTTGGGGAGAAGGGATAGAGAAGTTCGAAGATGACACCCACGCTGATCTTCGATCCCGTTACACAGCTCGATCCTTATTGGACGTCGATAAGTTCCGCCTTATAGGATTGGCCAATGGAATCTTTGGCCCTCTTGTTTTGGCCAATGGAATTGTTGGCCCCCCTATTTTGGCCAATAGGATCGAGGAGAGAGCGGCTCAAAAGGAAGAAAGTGCGACCGTAATAGCTCGAAGCCGGATATTCTTGGAGTTTTATATCGCGCCAAAAGCGTTTGACATAGATAATATTAAAAGAGAGCCGATCGCTTCTGCTTGAAGGATCTTAGAGGGATTCCTTCTTTGCGGAAGAACCGACGGGCGTAATTCGCGGTGGACATGCCGGTCACGGACGATGCCTTATAAGCTGGAATATGACGTTTCGGTTGATTTTCCTATCGCACCGCCCGCTCGATTTCTCGAAGCAGCCCAATCGCACCAGGCTGCTCGTTCTCCTTTATTTCGTTACAGTCATCCAACTACCCCGAGCCCTTAGCGCGCTATTATTAATCGGCTCCTCTCCCTCGTTACGCGCCGACCTTTCCTCTCCCGCCTCTTTTGTCTCGAAATATCGACCTGTCCTTGATCCCTCGTCGGTAAGGATGATCAAAGAAATTTAGAATAAACCTCAGCCGTCAGACGGGGAGCCTCGTTGAATTATTAAACCGAGTATCGTGCAGGGCGGACCGCCTACTTATACTTTCTCTATTATTTTGCGATTGATGATCGACGGCACGTTACGAACACGTCTCGCATTACTTCCCAGCGTACCCATTATTACGGTATCGTGGCGAAAGAAGGCGTCGCTACATCGCAAATCGATCTGTCCTTAGTATCGCGATCGCGTGGCTTCGAGAGAGATAGAGATAGACAGATAGAGATAGAGAGAGAGAGAGAGAGAGAGAGAGAGAGAGAGAGAGAGAGAGAGAGAGAGAAGCTGAAAGAAAATTGGGGAGAAGGAGAGTATATCGTGATAGGGGAAAAATGAGCCGGCGTGAAACTTGAATCTTTTCAATAATAAAGATCCTCGTAATAACGGGGTATCGAGTCCTTCGATGTCGACCTTGCGTGCGCTTTTATTGGATCGAGCGGGAATATCAAAGGACAGGCCGGATGGGTTTCCCATCCTCGCGATCGCCCTCGAGTATCATTCGAGGGGGATGAAAGCCGGTATATCCTTTCGATCGGTGGGTGTCGCCACGTATCTCTTCCATTTTCATTAAATTTTCCTCCAGCGCCTCCAGGGTTTACACCTGCGCGACAGCTGCCGTCGGAAATACCGATTTTCGCTTGATTGCCGATCCCAGGGAAAGGGCCGTCATATCGTCCAGCGTCCGGACGGTGCGAGGTTGCTCTCGAGAAAAGTTCTGCTCATCTTGGGCCGGCAGCTGGGCCGATAGCCACGTTTCTCAGGCCGTTTATCGAGGCTCCAGAGTGGAATCTTCCTCGATAGGAAACCACGGCGAAGCGAGGAAATATTATTAACCTTAAAAGTGGAATTTATGACCGGCGCTCCTGGATTTCTTTTTTCTTTTTTTAACTTCATCGCCATTGCTGAGAGTCGAAGCCATATGCCGACGTAACGATTAGGATGCCAGTTAAATGGGAAATATTGATGAAACATCGAGCGCCATCGGGAGTGTCGATATTCTCGTAAGCGTGCTGTAAAATAATATATTGCAGCGAAAGCTTGTTACCGGGTATGACGTGTATGTATAGCTACCAGCAGGCTGTTGATAATAACGATGATAATAGCAATTACGATTATGACGTGGAGCAGGATGACGAAGGCGTTTAGATCGTAATAAATATTGAAAATTGTCGTAATTTAGGACGTTAATGGGGGATAATGTAATTGAGGCTTTTGCGCAGGACGAGGAAGATCGCCGATAAGGAAATTATACGTGGAAAGCGAACCACGTGGGGCTCGGCTCAAAGGCAATTATACACAGCCCGGCTCTTGCGAGCGAGAGGTTTTTTTAATTTTTACAAATGTACCGAAGTTATCAGTACTGAAATAAATTCTGCTTACATCGTAACCGCAGCTGATTAGATAAGCGTCCCGCGCAACTACGAGATTGCCCATTAAATCCTTTGGAAAGAATAAAAAGTGAATACGACCTGCCTACTTTAAATCGCATTATCCTCACATTTCGCCAGTATGTTAATTCACTTACAAAAGCCCGGCGTGCGATCCGCGGTGGTGCATCGCAATAAATGCAAAGTACGCAGCGCCCCGCGGTATAAACAACGTTTGCCTCAAAGGGAAGCGCTGTATAAAGTGATTCTTCGCGAACGTATTAGCGATCGCTTCGCAAATTCGATACAAGGTCTCCACCGAAAATCCCCAGATGCATTTCTTTATGATCGATAAAGTAGACGAATATTCGTAAGGTTTTCGCTTATGAAGATTTTATTCCGCAAGCGGAAAAAAATTAAAGGCAAATGTTTGCACGCGCTCGTGTGCATACACATATATATATATATATATATAAATATGTATATATATATATATATATATATATATCGCGAGTGCATCGGTAATTTTTCTCTCTTCCATCTGCCGGGGAATTTAATTTAATAATTTTCTGGCACGTTTAATTCACTCGAGCCAGGGGGCGTCCTTATCGTACCGGCGGCTCAAAAGCGTCGCGCTAAATCCTGATGTTACATTTCGAGAATTGTACATTCGGCTAATTGATTCAAACTCGCGAGGAAGACCGTCGCGAATTCGCGGGCCCGATGACGCTAAACGATATTGCTTTTCGCGGAGAATCCGTCCGCGGCACCACTTGACACTAATTAAGGCCGATACGGCTAGACCGTGGCGTTCTGTCGTATCAAATGTCCCTTCGTTGACCTTAATGAATATCGAGATCAGTATTACTGTCGTGCTTACAAATGATCCCCCCCCCCCCCTCCTCATCCGAATGGCGCTTTCGTTATTTCTGTTTCAGCACTTAGGGCGATTCGCCTCGAGGTAAAGGGCGATATTAAGCAGGAATCACGATCGATCCGTTTACCATGATTTACGAGAGTCCGTCTTACCAAGGCGTAAGAGTGATTTTGTCGTCGAACGACACACTTGGCGCGCTGCAACGCGCAATAAGCGGCTCATTGTTTGTTGAATTTTTTGACATTCTATTTCGGCCCGACTGACGCAAAGCGAATGTAAATGTTCTTATCTGGAGAAAGGCGGATCGGTTTATAATTTGTATACAAAATCCGTTACCTTGGAGCGGAGAACGTGGGACATCGAGCTATTATTTATTTATGCACAATACAATGCGCGCTCGAGTCACGGTGGCTGGACTAAATTTGACGCAATTCTCTGTTACAGTGAGATTACACGACAGCATACAGGAGGAAAACTTCCATTACCTCGTCTTTGACCTGTGAGTACATCACGCTTTTATCCGTCATTGTACCAACGTAACTCTATCCCCTCGTGCCTGCGATACAGGCCTTAAATACAGCTGCGAAGCTTGGCGCGTTTCTGCATCTGCGAGGACAAACCGGCGGAGACGAATGATATGAGATAATTTGACTATATAGACTACTTCGAAGGCTGTGTCCAAAGTGACGATAGTAACGACGATATTACTGTGCGCGAATTTGAAGCTGTGCAATTAAATATAAGTTCAAACGACTTCCAATTCCCTATACGTATTCGTTTTTCATTTCCAAGCGAGAAAATCGCCGGTCTTAGCACTTGGCATGCGGGTGTTTTTTTCGCGAATCCCCCGGGACTTTGATCGTTCGATAAAATCGCGATGAATCGAGAACTATCTCGTTTCTCTCGAGGAGACTTCTGGGAAGAAACAATACGAAGCGTTGCCTAGCAACGCAAACACCATACATGCGACGTCCATGGTATTTATACCATACTCGCCCTCTAGCCTAAATCTACTAAATACGTATTTCTACGCGACCCGCGCTCCAGTGACGGATCGCGAAAAAGGTAAAAGTACGTCGCCCGCATGCCGCGTGTTAGAGTAAGCCTGCGGGAAATAATGTGCTGTCATTTAAACGTCCAGAATGAAACGTCAATTTCCTTGAAATCGACTCGATCGAATACTTATCCATCTCGTAAGATCGATTCACGCAAATATAGCCTCGTTGCAAGTGCGACAATAGGAATAATCTTCGAGTCATCGACGTATACCCACGAGTCTTCCCGTGTCCTTACGATACGTCGATCGCTGAACCTTCTAATAATATAAATCCGATATCGATCTTTGGGTACGTAATACGCCTCCACGGCCGTGACGCCGCTCACTTTGGTTAATCGGTCTAGACGCTGCACAAGACAAAGGAGCAAGTGAGACGGCCGAAGATCGTTCCTAATTGAAATTCAGCGGCGCGTCAATCCGACAGCGTCGACTTTCGTAAGGCTAATTTATACCGGCCGGCAACTAAGCCGCGTTGAAAAGTCGCGGACGTTAAGCGGGCTTTCCCATCGTCCATCCGCAACGTTCCTGTAATCCCTATTACTTTCAATATTTTAAACGCCTTCGAGATCATCGTGGACGTCGAAAATACTGCGTTCTGTATTTCTCTGTTGTACGACGAAGACATTTCTTTTTCCCTTTTTTTTTATAGCACATAGAACTCAAGATAGTCATAAGGAGTATCTATCATATTTGCATGCTTTTACTAATTCTCCATCCGGTCTTCCGGAATTGAAGTTCAATTGACCAAACCGACATTTGCGCGTGGGAAACAAGAATTTAGCCACGATTGCGTGGCTCGATAAGTAAATTGCGGAGATGATAAATAATAATTCGATCGAATTTAATATTAAAGGAAAAATTTTAAAAGGCGTAGAAAAGATCGGTCCGTTGGGTCTTTTTCTTTTCTTCTTTGCAAGGAAATATATGGACGATGGGAAGTCCCTGCAGCATTCCAGTATTTCTCACCAATTTGATCGAATATCTCAAACCTCCTGACCGTGGTGAATTTTCCAGATTTCTCTTTTCCTTTTCTCGCAGATATCTCTGGTGTACAAGCGATAACGCGTCTAGGCCAAGGGAAATTCTTCTAGCGTGCCCATTGAGATTATTGTTTGGCACGTTTATTTTTAGGATTATTTACGGAATATCCTTTGCCAGATTCGATCGTAATGTCGACACCTTGTCGCAAAAAGGTGTTGCATTACGGGCATGCCCAACGAATCGGGGTGAAGCGGTTACATGGAATCGTGCACGGGCCTGGCGTACATTATCCTTTCGCGTGTTTGCTTGGCATTCATTTTCAAGATAGATCGCTCTCCACTGCGACGTGGCGCGAATATATGGATATATATTTTTTTTTCTTCCCAAAGCAATATAAAAGGCGCCTCGCGTTACGCTCGAAGAGGAATCGCGAGTCGCTCGCCTCGAGTAAAATGTCGCGCCTAGACGGAGATAGGTCACTCGTTTATCGCGCGATTTTAATCTGGCACAATTCTCGAATTGAGAGACGCGAGCGATATTTTTTTAACGCAACCAGCCTTCTCTCTCAATCGTGCGCTAAAGGGTTGACGGAGATAATAAACGTGTTTTGGGGGGCGCGAGGAATAATTAAAGCTCCATAAGTCGTCCCTTCTGCTTGCAGAGTCACCGGAGGCGAACTATTCGAGGACATTGTAGCAAGAGAATTCTACAGCGAAGCTGATGCCTCCCACTGTATACAACAAATTCTGGAAAGCGTCCACCACTGCCACCATAACGGAGTTGTGCATAGGGACCTGAAAGTACGTCAGGCTAAGAACCGCCATTAAAAATCGCGACAACCGTATGAGCGTATAAAAGCAAAAAGATACTTCATTACCTTGTAAATGAGTGCAAAGATCGACTCTGTAATTTTAGTGGCATACATTCAAGCAACCACCGTCGTCAATTATTCTCTTTAGCTTCGAAGTGATTATATTCTGGTTTGCATTCTCCATTGTCGCGAGGATATTGCGGAACAAAAAATGTTAGGTTTCCAAGCAATAAGGGGGACACTCTGCGGAACAGAAATTTCCTTAAATCAGCGAATCTTCAGCTCTGAAACTTGCACGGATATCACGACGAGTCCGCTTCCTGTTGCAGCCCGAAAATTTACTTCTCGCAAGTAAGGCGAAAGGGGCGGCTGTGAAATTAGCGGATTTTGGTTTGGCGATCGAGGTGCAGGGTGAAGGACAGGCATGGTATGGTAAGTTGCATCTCCTCTGTTCGATACCTGCGCTCCGGCGCCACGTCCGATTAGTTTGTCGTCATTCTCCTGATCGAGAGAATAATCGAGGCGTCGTCCTCACGACGGAGCTATGAGCGTCGAGACTTTCCAAACCTTGGAACGAGTCCGATCGATTATCTCTTGGAGCAAAGAACGATGAAAATCCCGCAAGGAGGAACAACCGTAATCGCGTTATCGCTCTCTAAAATAACGTACGAAGATATTATCGACGATCGGACTAAGAGATCCGTTTCCGGTAACAGCTTCGTGGAAATTTAATAAAACGTCACTCGGGCAAAGTTTTATAACGTTTGCCCGAAATATTTCTCCGTAAATTTGCCCGGAAACTGCGACGGTGTCGCGCGTGTGCGCCCAGCGTACGTCGGAAATTCGATGTCCCGTGGAATTTATCCAAACGGTGAAAGCACCCCTCGTACGGCTGGAAAATTTTATGAAAAGTGTTCATCGCTGCGCGCGGAGATAGAAATTTTACTGCCGTGATCTTTTATTATTATGCCCCCCTCTCCTCCTCCTCTTCGCTCCCTCTCATTCCCACTCATACACACAGACACACATATGATCTCTCTCTCTCTCCCTCCCTCCATCTATTTATCCATCCATCCATCCATCTATCTCACTCTGGTGCATTTCTCCGCCGGCTATTCACGTACTGCACCGACATTTCCCGACTATCGTGATCTAAATTTGGCCCTCGACATTCTCATTTATTTCTCGGCCCCTTCGTTTAATACAGGTTACGTAAGTGGTGTGTACACGTAGGTGTTGCGCCAATACACAAGATGTCACGTCGAAGTGCCCCGTGCGCCGAACGAACGAGCCGGGGCGCTTCGTTTTTCTTTTTGCCCGGGAAAAGCCGCCGGAAAGTTTTCCAATAGGACGCAGAACTTCCTCGTGCATTTTTAGGAGGAAAAATAGATTCTCAGCGGGGAATTTTGAATGGAATATTCTGTGGCCGCGAGCGGCCGACTGGGGAATCTCACGTGGGGGGATTTATTTTCGAGATAAATTTATCGACCCGTCGACCGTACCTGCGTCTTATTTGTCGGATTAGCGAGTCGCTATTCTGGTTAGCCTCGCATTCGTATAACGAATTCCGGGGACGATTATCGCGAATGTCGATATCGCGATCGTAAAGCGAAATATATATACCTCGCGTGTAAAGATACTCGGTTGGTAAAAACGTTAAAAGTTTACGCTCAAGACAAGAGCGCCTATTCGTCCAAGTAATCGCATGTTGATCGAGGAAAAAATTCCAAAGGTCGGCCGTAAAAAATTGAATCGCCCGTATCGAGATATCGATACATCGGTACCTCGCTTCAAAGTCAGCGCAGTGCTTTGAAAATAAGATAAATAAATAAACACGTAAAGCGAGAATTTCCGACTGCGCTCGCGCGAACATTCGAAACGCTTTGTTCGAAGAACTAAATCCTCGATTCTGCCCGAGAATGAATCCAAGCTGTCCGTAAAAAGGTTTCGCCGGAACGCCCGGCTACCTCAGCCCGGAGGTCCTGAAGAAAGAACCTTACGGGAAGCCAGTCGACATATGGGCATGCGGCGTCATTCTGTATATTCTCCTCGTCGGTTATCCGCCATTCTGGGACGAGGACCAGCATCGCCTCTACGCCCAGATCAAGACCGGCTCCTACGACGTAAGTTTGGATCGATCGAACGATCGAACGATCGATAGGTCTGTCCACGATGACCGATAGAAGCGTCGTGAAAAATCGAATCCCGCAATGTCGTGGGTTTAAGTTGATATTTCTGGGCCTCTACATTGGATGTATCTCTCCTTATAAATTTCTGGGGTATCGCAAATGTTTTTCGCGTACTGCGCAACCTTTGTACTGCGCGGCATTTTTTCTTTTGGGAGATGAAGCAACTTAGGAGCTTCTTTCCGAGTTTTTCTTGCTCTTCAAAGACTATGTGAGACTATTTTTTTTATAAGGTTCACGCTTGTTTCGATTTATACGATTAACGAGATATCGAGCAATAATCGACGCGCGAATACGTTTCTCAAGGATCGATCGTTGGAGGGTATTTTGACAGGAAGCTTCGGGTCTCTTTTTCAGTACCCGAGTCCAGAATGGGAGACCGTCACGCCCGAGGCCAAAGGCCTTATAAATCAGATGCTAACAGTAAATCCCCTGAAAAGGATTACCGCCAGCGAAGCATTAAAGCACCCGTGGATCTGCGTAAGTGGGCCTAACGAATTTCTGCGCCAAGGCGCAGCACCGTGGACTTTCCCAGGGGGACGAATAACGACGCCGATCTTCTCTTTCTTATATTGCAGCAACGTGAACGCGTTGCATCCGTGGTGCATAGGCAAGAGACCGTGGACTGCTTGAAGAAATTCAATGCAAGGCGCAAGTTGAAGGTGAGTACTGAACTTCTTAACCGTTGCGCGAACCAATTAAAGTAATCGACGATAGGACGAGTTTCTGAAGGAACGACGAACTGGCAGGAGTCGCGTAAGCTGGTTACGGCCAAGTTCCGATTATTCCCAGAGCTTAGAAGCTACGTGGAATTGCTCGAGGAAGTCTAGGACTACTTATTTACATTCTGTTTTCCTTTTCCTTTTTTTATCGGGATACAGTAGACGATGAAGTAACGAAATAAAATAAGACCATTGATATCCGTTTAAAGGAAAACTTGTCCAATGCTCGTGGATAGTTTTAGATGAATTAAGGCTAAGCGTTTAAACAGATATTAACACTGGAACTACTAAGAGCATCCGAATAACGTATTTACGATTTCTTAGAAAAATAACCGAAGGATATAACTTCGCGCTTTCTCCAGATGGTCTATAATTTTCTTACGAAATGCAGGCGATTGAATCCGATCGTTATTTCGTTTTCGTCTTTTATTATTCAAGCATGGATATAATACACGTCGAGGCAGCTACTTGTAGATCTAGCCTTAAAACGAACCTTCAGGCTCTCGGCATCGTCCACAAATGGAAACAGGGGCCTCGCCGAGATTCCAGATGCAGGAATCCAGTATATCCTAGAACTATCCTATCGATCGTTAATCGTAATTGGTATATCGTTGATGGGCGTATCTCTCGAAAACGCGGCCCGAAAATTAGAATTCCTCCAACCACAGTCGTCCGACTCGCAACGGACGTTGGCCACGGCCCCTCTCCAATTTCCTTTCCTTTTCTCCAAAGCTCCTAAGACCCCTCCGAGCTGAACCTCTCGCGAGCATCGAAGCTGGAGGTGGTAAAGCAGATCTGGGATCGAGGGTGATCACGTTGCCGGTTCGAGGTTTCCATTGGGGTTTCGTTCGCGGTCGACTCCTCCCAGGACGAAGCTGTTGCTGTTACGAGACATTCGAGGCTAACGATAGTTGCGATCGAACGGTCTTGCTGAAATGCGCGCGGCGATCGGTGCACCGTAAATCGTCACTTTTGTGCCGAACCTCGTTATTGGGCTGTGACGTATGCAATGTCAGTGGAGGTGTCGATTAAAATGATTAGCCAATAGGAAGCGGTCCTCTATTAGCCAATAGGAGGCGGTCAAGGCGTTGATATTCGATGACAAAGTTGTAGCGAATATTTGGTGTTGTCGCGCGACTTGTGAATTTTGTTTGTTTTCCGTCGAGGAAATTGGAAAAGAAAATGGCAGGATAAAATAAATGGGAATATATGTATCTTGACTTAATCGGTTCGAGATGTAGTTTTTATAGACTATTGTGTATTGAAAATTTGAACTAAACGATCGAATTGTATTTTTTCAGTTCGCGAAAGACTACGATGAAATATTCGCGCACTTCAATTAATGTAGAGCTCATAACGCGTTTGTTTTTCCGGTGTAGCGTATGCGCGATATGAGAACGTAAACGATCCGCACGGTTGTTTGTGTTAACGATATTGCAAACCGATACTTCCGATCGGAGCAAAGCGTTACGCTTATCGCGATCCGCTTGCTTACATGCATTCACGCAACCTTTTCCGCACGGTACCCGAATCTGCATACTTCATTGATCGAAACTCGAGGTTGTCCAACGATTTGTTGGGACCATTGTCTTCAGGGCCGCCGGTTACAATTCGTTTTAATACCCTCCATAATCCACGACAATCTTCTAATATATTTCCATCCGTTCATTTTGCCCAGAATAGAATATCGTTTCGTCTTTAATTTAAATTACGAATCGGAGTTACAAATCGATCGTTGCAAATTAAAGAGTTATATTACAAAGGCCAAGTCAATCGATCGAATCATGTTCACGATCGACTTAAAATCCGATTGTTCTGAAACCTTTAAAAAAAATTTCCGATAATAAAAAAGTCGAGCAAAGAGACACGTCGCGGAAATATCACAACGAATCTCGTTTATGGTGTGAGATACATTTTTTAAGTGTGGAAAAAAGCGGGAATGGTCGCTCTTAAAGGAACCTTGGTAGATTAAACGTAGTTTTTAATGCATCGGCCTCCAGGTGCTGCGAATTCTTTTTTCCCTCGTGTCAGAAATCGAAGGCGAACTTTCGAGCATATAACGCGAAATGTATCCCCTTCATTTTAGGAGGGCATAACCGCACATTACGTTTCGCGATAAGACGCTCGTTTCGACGAGTCGCGAACCGTAGCTGTTCGAGCCGAACAGTCGCACATCTGGCGGTTGGCAGTTATTCAGCAAAGCTCGCATCGAGAAGTATCGACCGGACGAATATTCGAATAATTAATCGAAGCCCGTAATCGTGCTCTTTCCTTTGACACGATAATCAACACTGAATCGCGCGAAACGTATTAAGCGCCGTTGTCGATGACAAAATAAATAATTTTGTTTGATGTCCGCACGAAAAACGCATAATTTTTATCCCAGCTTGTAAAATTATGCACAGCCGTGTATAATTTACAAAACGCGGATAGTTAACGGTAGAGTGAATATTCATAGGAACATGAAAAACGATACGAAACGTTTGTTATAGCGCGTGTACGGAGACATTTAAGTCGCGATACATTAGGCATACTCGCGTTTGAAGTGACAAAGCGATAATCAAGCCACGAGGTTTTGCGGAGGCAAAACGAAGACAACGCCGAGTGCGCGAATGCGATAATTGGTAAATTACCATTTCGAGACTCCCGCTCTTCGTATTTTGTTAAAGAAAACGTAGTTTCCGGGTGAAATTCAAATGCCGATATGAGGGCGCTGAAGAACAAGTTTGTGTTGTGTAGACAGCAGGAAGCAACTATTCCCGAGGTACTGTGTATTCCATTATTCAATTTGCATATTCAGGACTCCGCACATCGAACGCCCCTGAACTGCCGTAGTATTTCTCCTACCCACCTCCTGTTTATGAATGTACGCGCCATCTTCTTGCGCGATATATTTTACAATCTCAGAGCGGCCAAAGGAAAGCCGGCGATCTTGAAAGTTACGCGTTTACAAGTATCGTATTATTCACTCGCGATTCGAAGGTCTCGTCCAAAGCTCGTAATCTACGATAGTTCTAATCGTAATCGCGATTCTACTAATATTCATAAGCGAAGCGAACATAGATCATAGGCTAGGGTGGTATAGTGGGTAGAGGCTCGGACTTCCACGCGGAAGATCCGGGTTCGAATCCCACTCATTAATTTTTATTTTTCCATACGATATGTACACCGTAGCCCTGGTGTAGGTTCTAGGCCAAATGACCTTAGCAGTCGATGCCGGGAATGAATATATATATATAAAGAAAAAAAAGCAGATCACGACAGGAATAAATCGATTTCTCATGCACAACGTTGTCGTGCAACGACGTGCCTCGTGGAAGTTTCAGACATCCGATACTTTAATCGATCATTCAGCTTTTAAAATAGACGCAGTCCCGTAGTACGTACAGCACTGCGGAGATTTTTCCACGAGCCGGAATACTCGATCTCGGGTAATCGAAACAAAACGTTAGGCACACGCGCGTGGCCCCTTTCTGCAATTCGCGAATACGCCCGGATGAATATTTATTACGAAGAGCGTAGGAGGTAAATACAGAGGGGGAGGGGGAAGGTCCGTCCATAAAGCTTCGATACACGTCCAAACCCCCCTCCCCCTTCCAATCGATAATCTCCATTCCCGCGCACGGTCCATCGATTTTCCCCAAATGCTCATCGCCCTTAAAGCCCTTTAAAACCCCCGGTGCTTTTCTTCTTAAATCGCGGGCGCATCCAGGCAAATTTTCCTCCCCCTCATCGTCCGAGAGGTACTTATAACCATCGAGCTTTTTCGTCCATTAGGGCACTCCGAGCGCGCATTCGTGGCGCATTTTATAACCGCATTCCCCCTTCTTCTTTCTGTCGGCAGGGCGCTATTCTGACGACCATGTTGGCGACGAGGAATTTTTCCAGTAAGTATGATACACAGGGTAAGTACCTCCGGCCCTCTTCAGCGCTTCATGGACCACGACAGACAGTACTTTTACATCTCCTATTAAATTTAACGTCCCGTGTCTCTGTCTATCCGATTTCGTGCCAACCCAGCCGCTCCCAACACACGACCCACGTTCTTCATCCATCTCTTACACTCTCGCCAATGGAGGATCCGCTCACGTCCGCCCAACCCCCTTTTTTCGCCCCTCGCAAGGGACGCTTCATAATGTGCTCGTGCTGGCCGACTTTGGCTCGAATCGCCCGGGATCGACGAGGGAGGAATTGAACTCTCTTTCCGCCTCGAGCGGCCGCAAAATCGTGGCGCGTCTGGTTATTTTGAAATTCTCTAAGCTCCCGATGCGATATTTTCGAACGGCTCTACGCTCTCGTTTGCGGCTCAGGAGTACGAGTTGGGAGAATTGATTTTCGCGAAAGTTAATGCGGCCAGTCGTCTCCTGCCCGACGAGTTTCGCTGGTTATTAAACGCGCCGGAAGAGGAATGGCGACGTGTCGCGCTCGAGGGACCGTGGATATTGCCGCGAATTACGCTCTAATGTGTAAAGGCGGAAGAACGTGTCCGCAGTTTTTTTTCTCTTTTCTTTTTTTTTTTTAGTGTAATTTACAGCGGACGATGCTCTCGGATACGTTCTTCCTCCAAGAGTATTTTGGGTTCTGAGTTATCAGACGACTCGGATAATTCGGTAGCTCGATCGTTCCTATGGAAATGGAGTAGAGTCACGTTCGTATCGATCTTCATGATCGACGTAGTGGAAACAGCGGACCATCATTGGCGTTTAATAATGACCGGTTTAATAATGGTCACGTGATCGCACGATCGCAGAATGAAGCACCTATGGCCATCCTTGCTCGTTCACAATACCGGATTAGAGTCCTTCTGTCGCCACAAGCCTATCGAATTGGGCAAACGGAGGAGCGAGGCTATTCCCAAAATTCCCAGGAACCGAATTCGAAATCGAAGAACCGAGTATAATCCGGATATTAATCCGTCTTCCACTGCAAAGCTGATTTTCTACGTCCTCGTAGAGTCGAACATTTCCGAAGACGCCCGATTGAAACGAAATGGAGAAATCGCAGCTGATTGGCCAAAATCGAGTGTTATCCTCGCTCTCTCGGTGCATAATTTATCATTACGATGTTCATTCACACCTCGTGTACGTCATAGTCGATGCACCTAGCTCGCACCTCATATCCTGCAAAGACTGTACCACGTTACCCAGAAAGATTTGACGAAATTCCTTGTCGGATAAAACCATTGTCCCGACTTCTGGTCGGTTAATTATCGTAAAGTGCCACGAAAGGAAAGTCGTGTTCGGCCTTGCGCGCACGTTCGTTCCATTACTTTACTTTCCACCGTGCAATTCACTCGCGACTCTCGGAAAATTCACGGTGAATTCAAATTCTACTTCGATCGAGACTTGTTAATCCTTCTGGCGGCTCGTTAAATTTAATTTGGTATTTTTCCACGTCGATTATCGTTTTCCTAGTTTTCTTTTCTGGGATGATAAAAAAAAGGGGGGGATCGTTTTAACTCACGGAAAGTATTTGAACTCTCGCTCGCTGTCGAGTCATCCTCGAAGTAAAAATTCTGGGTAACGGAAATCGTCGTCGCAGTGGACTCAAGCAGTTTTCTCCTCATCGACGTCACGCTCGATAACGACGTTAATCATCAATCGTCCGTTGTTTACGCGGATCACCAAGTCATGCTTCGTCGTTTCTCCGAATATGTATCTCGATAGCTTTGGATTGTGTCTGGACAAAGCGTAAAGCAAAGGCCGAGCGAAAAGAGACGCCAACTTTTGGATTATTCCTATGTCGATTCGCGACATAGATCGAGTATGAATCGTTCGTTGGTTCGCGCGATTTGTCGCGATCAATGTCCCGATACAACGAAAACCGATGGCTCGTCATTGTTCGTCACGTATTCGTGGTTTCGATGCTTTTCCTTGGAAAAAGAATCCCTTTTTTTTCGTGGCAGTTACATCATAAACTCATATCATCGCTTCTGCGAACACGACTTCTCGCCTGTTCGAAACATTCTCATGCGCTCACCTATAAGTGTCCAGTTAAATGCGCTTTCGAAAATCGTAGGCGAGTACTTTTGTCGCAACGAGAAAAGATAAGCTCGTCTTTCACGAGCAATGCGAACCTGAGATATCAAATTCTTCGTGAAAGCAATCGTAATGCAGATTTCTTTTCCGAGGGATTATACGTAAAGAGAAATGGAAAAGCTTTGTAGGCCCAAAAACCGTACGTAACTGTTTCGGTCCACTTGCGAGAATTGCCTACGAATGATTGTTCGTTTAGTATTGTTGTCCACTGTAATGCATATTCTGCCAATGAGACCAACGAGATTCAGAACATCCGCGTCACTCTCTTTCTTTCTATCTTCTCTATACCCCCCTGTCACACGAACCCATCTTCGTACTCTAGATTTTGGAATTAAGAAGAAAATCAAGCGAAATTGCCAATTTTATTCCCAAGGTCCTATAAGATACACTATAAGATCAATTTCCCTCACTGCCAAATTCACAATCGATTAAAGTAAGATTTACCAGGAACAATGATCGATCTTTTCGTTACTCACTATATCATGTCTTCTAAAATTATCAAAAAGGTACTATGATTCTTTTCGCAAAATCAAATTCAACAAAACATCCGCGCGATTGATATAAATCAAATGTAAGCGCGAACATGGGTTCACACACAGACATTATACACACGGTACGTATATCTGTACATATCCATATACCTTTCGTTGTCATTTATTCGATTAGCGTAATAACACACGAGTGCTCGACACCACCCACCCTAGATGCTCGATGAGAACGACATTGATCTGTTTAATACGGAATATATCGATATTTACATATATATATATAGACGTTTTTACGTACCCATGTGACACGAACTGCACAAACATATTAGAACGCCTCGTCCTCTTTTAGTCGAGTAGCTGAGTATTTTGCATTCGTAGAGAAGACACGCGCGTGATACGTCCGTATGCGTGCATCCTTATTTATCACCTATTTCAGTGTTAGTAAATTATGTGTCATATTGTACGTTGCCGAGTAACCGAAAGATACACCCAAGGGGACATCTTTATTGCCTCCTTAAACGAGCGGAATTAGGTAGGTATCGAGCGAGACATTCGACGGGGCAAATATTGAGATTTCGCGGAGAGATTTATTGAGGTTCGAGCGCGAGAAGTTTAAGGAGGCCTATTTGATAACTCCACGGACGCGTTATCGGATATTAAAATCGAGCCGAAGAAATATTAGTTTGCGGTACTATCGCGAGTAAGTACTTCAAGCAGAAGGTAATGCTCGGCCCAAATATGAAAACGTGAGCGTAAAAGCTTTGAAATCAAAAATCCGAAAGCACGTTTCGCTCTTTGTCTGCAAAGCGTTTCAGCCAATAGCGATTTATTATACACACCCGCGATAATTAAAATAGAAATCCTTTTACTTTGTTGAACTGCAAAAATTACAGGTTTTTTTTTCCTGCAGACGAGAAACGTGTCAGAAAAATGAGTATTTTTAATTTTTGAAGGAAATATATGAAAGGGGATGAGAGATTTAAAGAAATTTTTAATCGAGCATTATTTGTATTTCGAAATATAATAGGGAGCATTACTTTCAGCTTTGCAACGATAGTGATACGCGATTTACAAATAGGACATCTTCTCGACTAATCTCGCGTGCCGCGATATTTCTGTAATTGATGCTTAACAATCTCACAAAAGTCGTAGAAAATTTTTTAATGACTTCCATTGGTCGTTACACTGGTTCCTTCGTTCCTTCGGTCATTCACAATGATTTTGAGCCAAATATTAACACTCAGGCGATTCATTTTCACAATCCGAAAAGGATAATCATCGCGTCTACATCTTAACGCAGTCTCAACTATCATTCTCGAGATGTCCATATCTCAGAAAGTTTGACACGTCTACACAGAGGATGCTAGGCGACAGTTAAATTATCGCGAATCGATTTATCTTAAAAATAGAAGAACGAATGTCACACGCTACATTGCGAATAGCGTTTAAGGAATGCATACACGTTTATAACAATACCCGACACTATGATTGAGAACCTCATCAGAGAATTATTTTAACTGTCGTCGATTTGTCTGAAATCGGATCTCCAACATTAATCAGGCCTGGATAACGGGCGAGGGTCCTTAAAAACGATCATTGGTCGATCGAATCTGTGGATCTCATCGGTTCATTCATCGTTCTCTAATCGCTATATATCCATCATTCCCGGAGATACATTGCTCGCGTTCTCTTGAAAGTTTCCCTTTCGATTTTCCACGCCGCGCTCCTCACGAGCATACATCAATTATTTCCAAACACCTAAGTTAGATGCAAATAGCGCTGCAGGCGCAGAATACGAGAGTTCTGGAAGTACGTGAATCAGGAAAAAAAAGAGAGAGAGAGAGAGCAAAGCGTACGATGTGCAGTAAGGCCGTGAATAAAGTATCTAAAAAGCGGCACCAGTAGAAAAAAAAAAAGAAAAAAAAATACATGGTAAAATCTCAGTACCAAACATACGCAAATCCAATTGGCAAAGTTCATTCCTCGCGTTTTTGCATCCCCGCGCGGGTAGAAAATCTGCAAGGTGAGGCGCTCAAAAGGAAAAGCTCGCGTATCGTACAGAATTCAAACAGCCAACCGTGCGCATAAGGCAGCATCTACACGCATCTACTTCCCATTATACGCCCGTAAAGTCCAAAATCAATCCGAAACTTTTTCTCGCGTCGCCTCGAATCGATCGTATCTTTCTCGCAGTAGAAATTCACGTAGTGCCCGCCACCCCATGAATTTCACTCGGCGTACGAGCTTCCGAGCACCCAGTTAGAGAAGGACTCCCGATATTTCGCGATAAGGGCGAAAAGGCTGAATCCCCAAGCACCTAAGCGAACGATTACCAGGCGAGAGAACGCGAGCGACCAACGACCACGAATATCAATATCTGACTGATTTCTTTGACAAGGTAAAATCTGTGCGAAGCGGGTCGGAGGTGCAGGAATACGTCCCGCCTGAAACGCACCATCCAATTCCAATCCAATCAAGGAGGATCCGTCTGATAAACCATAAAGCGCGCTCAGACAAATATCGTAGACGATACCACACGATACAATTAATTCGAACAATTTTGAATTTTGCTCGAACGATCCGCCCCTCCAAAGCTGCCGCCCCTCTTCGCGACCTCGTCGATGCAGGAAAAGGGGGCGTTTCTGGGATCCCCCTTATATCGCGAGAATCACCCAGGGACGCGTATACCATCGCGAGGAGGGCCTCGGCCCCTTCTCTGCGCTGCACTCACCTTTGATGTCCGGAGGGCAAAACTTTTCTGTTTCGACTCCCGCGTAATTTCTCCGGCGTTTTAGAGGCGCGCAGCAAATCCGGTTTGAAGAGGGCGACTTTGCACGGGCGATCGTTCGGCGCTTGGCATGCCTTTGCTTTTTCGCAGTCTTTATTTGCGCCACTTTACGCTTCATTTCCCGAGCGGATCTAACCGCGCTTCTGGCATTTCTTATCCGCGCTGCACACGCGGTTAGCAAAGGGGGGGAGTGCGCGAGAAACGTTGCATGCCCCGAGGAATGTCGAAGCTGGACGAACGTATAGCGGTTCGGCCAATTCGTAGGGTGTATGCTTACGATTACGTCCACGATTCTTCGGATTGTCTTTCCTTTGTGCCGAATGTATGATACTTTCGACCGAATTGCACCTGTCCAAAGGCAGAGGAGGAACGTTCTGGAGGTTACTTTATCGCGGGAAGTACCTCGGGCCGCTGCGAGATAAGAATACGCGCGTTGAATGAATAGAGAAGCAGGTACGTGCCTTTGGACAGCGTGGAATACCTTCGAAGCACACGAATATTACAGAGAGGGGAATCTCGCTTCCGTATTTATGCCGGCGGCCCAGGCCGCGCTTATCTTGGCTTTTGACTTTCTTTCCTCGCTCTCAACTGAATTGCTCTAATTCTTTCGAAGCGAAAGCACACTCTATACTCTCTCCGGACTGTGCCGTTATAATTATTGCATTCGAAAGTAAATCTTTAATTGCAACTTGTCCTACTCTCGATATCGATACTCTCGGCATGGTATATGTTTGTCATTGGACTTTGTTATCCTAAGGAGTATATTAGATCGTTATGAAGTATCGTAGCTCGTAGGGTGACCGGTTAGAAAAAAAAAAAGGGTGCGAGCAACGAATTAGAGCAGAGTCGGATAATTGAAAGCGCACCGATGTTCGAAGTTGCTTCCCATCGGACTTTACTAGAGATACTCGGTTTCGAGTGCACATCGGTATTCGAGGATGCAACGAGCGACTCTTAACGATGCAGAAGGCTCAATTGCACGACGTGCATCCGCCCAGCCGAATATCGGCCCGTTTCTCCGGCACCGTTGTACTTTCACGAGAGACACACTTTTGCGGACACGCGCATTGCACGCAAGCGAGCATGAGATCGGCGGCCAAATCGGCCGCGGCACGAGTGTCGAGTTCTCAAGGCGATCCCTTGGGGCCGCTCCGAGGGGAAGCCTCGGAAGGTAGATCATCTCGAGAGCTTGGACACGTGGTCGACCGCTGATATTTAACCGCGATCGCTTCGCATGTCGAATACATGCACCTTAATGTTTCACTGCCTGCGTTTCGTTCTTTTTTCTCTTCTTGCGGTTTGTGGCCCCACGACCAATGGTCTCTTCTTGTCCTCGTCTTCACCCATCCCGGCCCCTCGATGATCCCATCGTGTCGAATGTTGATTTGTAATTGGATTTTGACCCATCAAGAGCACCCCGATTACTTTTCTTTTTTCTCCACGTGAAAAGGAATGTTTCGTGATGCAAACATAGACGTTTTGTGCGTCCCTTCGGACAATATAAATATAATGTAAAGAATATAATATATAAATAGAATATGAATGTAAGATTAATTTATGTTGGAAATAGAGGATTTGTTTGTACGAAGAATGTCGAGTGTGATTATTCTTGGAAAAATCGGGCGATGATCGATTTCCAGGAAAAAGGATAAGGTTGAATATCGATTTGAATTACGCGCGGCTTTACAATCGAGTTTCGTATACATATATATACTTAAGCTATTACTATCAAGTACCAGCGTACGAGAGAAAAATGTTCTTTTAAATACTTCGATCAACAGCAACGAGAGGAATGATAGAAAACAAGGAAAATCGTTCGATAACAATAAAACTCAAGCGATGCTTTTGAAAAACATTTTTACGAATTTTATTTTTTTTACCAACTTTTACGAACTTTACGAATTTTTCACGAACACAAATTTTACGAATATACACGCCCTCTTTTCAATCCGCGTTATCGCGTGTATCCAAGGTCACGCCAAAGAACGTCCTCGTGGCGATTAATTAATTTCACGAGTAATCCTCGTCCCATGGATCCCCCTTTCCACGTTATCGGGGTACCATCAGCCCCGCAATTGTGTGCTCTTCGTGCTCAATCTGACTCCTCTCTCTAACCACTACGCCCTATCTTCTGCCTACTTCTCTTTGTTTCATTCGATTACTTACTATTCTACATTGCCCCCTACCCTGCGCCCCCTTGATTTACTCAAACGGTCTGCGTACTTCAGGTCGGAGCATCGCCACGAAGAAGGGCGATGGCTCTCAGGTGAAGGAATCCACCGACAGCAGCACGACGATCGAAGACGATGACGTGAAAGGTAGGAGATACATCCAATCTTCTTCTTCTCCTTCTTCTTCTTCTTCTTCTTCTACTACTACTACTACCACTACTACTACTACTACTTCTACTTCTACTTCCACCACTACTTCTACCTCTACTGCGTCGTCTGCGACTTTTCGCGGACGGTATTTACCGGAGGATTGACGCAGTGTGTGCGCCATAGCGCTTCATGATTTACGATGGAAAGAGGGAAGCGCTTGGTCGAGCGCGATCGAACGATGGAAAAAGAAATCGAGGCTTACACGATATCCTGCTCGATACCTGTGCTTTTGCTCGCGATTTAAGTGGAACGCGGAAATTTACAGCGAAAGGATCCGCTGTTTTATTTTAATCGTGTTTCTGTATTTGCGATAATTCGGTTTAATGTAAGGAATGTGTAATGGACATTAAAATTGTGGATTAGTTTGTAGCTTTCACACGTGTTCTACTTATATCTCAGGTATCAGCAACGGGACTAACTAATTTAGCTGGTTCGCAGTTGAAAATTAAGCGGAACGTAAATCAGAGTTATTCTCGTTTATTATAACAACTTTAATCCGCGTAGTTCTTATCTCCATTAACGAAACCTTATCGCGAACTTATATCAAAGATCGAACATTTTTCGGAATATTCGTATCCAAACTCGGGTTCTGCTTAAATCTCAAATGCGGCAATTAAAACTTTCCTTAACGACTTACGTGAACTTGAACGGGGAGCAGAGTGTTCACGTTAATGACCATTTAAAAATGGCCATCGAGTCGATTTGAATCGACGCCCACGGCTTTCATTTCAGGATCGCGATAGGTCCAAAGCCTCGCTCTCTCGAGACCTTCGCGCGGCCGTTACATCGCCGATGATTCTCGAAGCGAACGAGCGCGAACGCGTTATATTTACGGTCGTAAAATTGGCAACGATACGTTGGGGATTTAACCGCGTTTCAATCGAAATAAACGCAAATGATATAAACGGCGGCGCGTTTCAACTCGCGCGGAGTATTTCAGATCTATCGGCGAAGATAGACATCGGTCTATTATTAGAGAGATAGTCCTTCTGCTCACGTGCAAATCGATCGTTGGACAATAGAGCTCGAGTAGTTAAGTAACTCCACGTTGCTTACCCCCGTTTCCCCCAGCCACGACATTCACCCTTTACCTGCGCACACTTGCGCCCGGATCTACCGATGGACCGTCTATCGTACCATAAAGGTTCATCTATTGCATGCTCGATAAAGACAACGGGATCCGATTGACGATCAAGCCGCGACGATTGACCTTTGCTTTGCGCGCCGTGCCTTGATCTAGAAGAGGTAACTAATCCCCCCAATTGGAACGTCCGTGCCTTGGAATAACACGCCTAATCAATCATTCATAATCTTTTCTATACCCTCTGGATCCTCGCAGCGAGAAAATTCGATCGAGGATAGGATCAAAATTCCGGGAATATATCTGGCATTGGTGATAGTTCGAGGTCGATGTCTTTTTTATTCGCTTTGGATCCTCCTTAGGAGAAAATTTGATCGTGAATAGGACCAAAATTCCGGGAACATATCTGGCATTGGTGATAGCTCGAGGTCGATGTCCCTTTTATTCGCTTTGGATCCTCCTTGGGACAAAATTCGATCGTGGATAGGATCAAAATTAACGAGAGGATATCTGGCATTGGCGATAGTTCGAAGTACCAGGGAGTACCCTTAGATCACAAAGGAGCCGAGCGATTCTTCGAAATTATCTCGCGTGCATTAGAGTCTCATCGATCGAGTGAACCTTTTTGGTATATCCACACGAGCCATGTACTCTTTAATGTAGAGCTTTGTCCATTGTTACCCGCCGGATTCGTAGAGAAGCCAATTTCCCGTGGATATCTCTATACCTCTGTAGACACTCAGCTTTGTACTCTAAGTCGTGCTGTCATAGTATTGTCTGTCTGTACATATTATATCTTTTACTTGGCCTATCCGCGCTTCGATCGTAGCGACCCTACGAGAACTTTTTCGTGTCCCGCTCAATGTTGAAGAGACGTACGTAGTTTGCCAAGCCTACAAAATGCAGTGCTGTTGTAGGGATTTGCGGGAGCTCATAATCCCCGCGATACCCGACGATCTGCAAACGGTTCGTAACGATGACAAATTCCAAGATGATCTCGGGAGGCTCGAGGACCAAACTGTTACAACAGCCTTGCGTTGCAATACTCGATCCACTTAGACTCTCTTTAAGTTCACCTTCACGGCCGTATTACGCCGCGTCGTTCATATTCACAACGCGACTCTCTGACTTCTACTCGGGCAACGTGCTCCGTCGCCGATCCTGATTTCGGCTGCATCCCTCCTTGGAACTCGAGGCGTTTCCAATCGTCGAGTTACGGAACGTAGAACAAATGAGAAGGAGCTCGAATAATGGCGGAAATCCAGAAGGATCCATACCGCATTCCCCCCGACTGCAATTCCCCATTTCTCTGGACGCGTTAATTTTCTACGTTGCGAGTACCGTGTATCTGGAACCAATAATGATATATTGGCATTGGCATCACGATGTCATCCGCACCGGGCCGATGTAATTAACTGTCGACCTCCTGTTCAACTCCTATTACTCGTTTCTTCGTGCTCTCCTCGAATCACGTTCATTTCGTCGAACCAGCCATGAGACACGAACACGTTCGACCTTCACTTCGGACTGATATTCCCTGCACTGATTCGCACGGTCAGAGAAACATGTTCTCGGATAATTCTAGGGCCGAATCGGTACAATTGGCGTATTACCTTTCGATCAGTGCCTCAAAAGGACGATGGTGATTTTTATTTTTTTTTAATAGAATTCAATATTATTTTTTAATGCAATTTAATTTCTTAATAATAGCCGCCAATGGTAGTGTAATTTTATTTGTTGTACGCCGAATCGGTACAATTGGCGTATTACCTTTCGATCAGTGCCTCAAAAGAATGATGGTGATTTTTATTTTTTCTTAATAGAATTCAATATTATTTTTTAATACAATTTAATTTCTTAATAATAGCCGCCGATGGTAGTGTAATTTTATCTGTTGTACCTAGGAGAAATTTGAAGTCGCGCGTGCTTTTATACGGTTAGAGAGAGTCGCTTGGAGATAGTTTTGAAGGATCGCAGATTGACGCGATCCGCGATCTAGAAATCATCCACGAAGTGCATGCATCCAAGTAGTGACGGTTTTGTACGCGCGAAAAACACCGGCGGACAATTGGGTTTCTTTCGCTTTGAAGACCTCGACGCTTTATCGCGTCGCGAAGTGAATTGATTCTTGTGCCAGACATAAGTACACTTCGCCATAAAACGATGATACTCCGAGGCACTTAGCAACTCGGACTGAAATAAACGCCATTGAGTCGGGAAAAAACGAACATTTTTAACGTTAAATCTCGTCGAGGTTGAATCGTGCATTAAGCGAGGAGCATCCTTGCATCGGTTGCAGGCTGGATTTTTTTTTTGTTTTTTTTTTTCATCTCAACGAGATAATCACCCACTTAGAACCTAAATCGACACTTTTGAGATCTAGAACGTAGAAACCTACTGTGATTGATTATTTAAAGAGCACGCGCTCCTTTGTCGGGGGACCAAGTATTACTACGTTGCACTCTTGTACTCACTACTGTACACCATTAGCTCCATGGCAATCGAGTATGAAAGCCCCGCTCTCGACACGATTGGTCGATGCACACGTATACGTTATTCGTAAACAAGTACACCGTTATTGTGTAATCTTTGGCGAGTAGAAGAACTTACAGAGTATCGTAAGGACTATGCAAAGAGGCGATGGTACTGTTATTCTGCACCCCGTAGCGATGCTCACAAATCCATAACACTCAATCGAACGACACACGTACGCATACTTATCGAGGGAGACGAAAGAGTGGATACTCGCGAAAACAAAAACAGAAAAAAAATAGCGGAAAAATCGCGTCACCTCTGTACTGCTTCGAAATCTTTCACCCACACTTCGAACCTAACCTTCCTGGTCCATTCGTCACGGTATAGTTCGATCAGTAAATATTTGTTTTTTCTTTTTTTTTTTTCAAAGCCGATCCGTGCCGTTACATATCTTCGTTTGGACGAACATAGATTTTTTTTTTCCCTTAAATTCCTGTTAGTTGTGAATATTTGGCGATATTTCTCCGATTTTAGCAGCTAGTTAAAACGGGATATTTTTCGAAATCTAGCTCGATCTAAGTAGAAGTAGTCCATATGCCGCAGCACGAAGGGGAATTTAGTATATGGTTACTAAACTTTGGTAGGTTTATCTTACCGAAGGTTTTTAGTACAGTAGTTACGTTCGCGTCTCTTTAATCCGCAAAAGTCTAGGAAGGATGCGAGATGATTACGCGCTCTACTCTTAATCGTTATCGATCACCGTGGGTTTTGTCGAAAACTCTTTGCACAACGTATTGCAGCTTTATTTGCGCGATTTTTCCTTTCGTATTGAGCTTCGAGAATCTTTCAAGTAAATTCAATGGATCGAGGGTACGAATCGTTAATGAAGCCAAGCCCGGTTAAGCCTTTTTGTCCGGATATGTTTTCTAATTCTCCTTTTCGTCGACGGTCCATGATCAGTTTTTTTTTTCTTCTCGATTATCAAAGAAAACATTGATTTCCTCGAAGTTGCTAGCAATTTAGATCGGTATCTTTTTAGTCACGTCACATAGATGTACATCTACTTTAATGCCAATAGATGAAGTAACGTTTCAATATCCGATTATCCGTTCGCAATGCTTGTATAGCATTGATTGGATTTTCGAACCCAGGGTAGAAAAGGCAAGTAAACGTAAAAACCACCACTATTCCACTTGTCTTCGTGCACAAATAATAGTATATCTCTATACACGCTAGTAGTTCCTAGTTAGCCTAACACGTCGGAGATGTAATCATCCGTTAGATCAACGTATAGAGTAGTGAAATTATCCTATAATTAGATAATACACGTTAATCCTGGAATACCGTAAGATTTTGCATACCTCCAAGGTATGATATTTTTTGATAATTTTTGATCAAATCCAGGAAAATAGCGTATTAATGTAAAAATGTCCAGGATTAATATAGCGAATCGCGGAGAGTGATCAAGACGTACGGATGAAGCAGGAAAAGGCTGTAGGGAAACAAATTGATTCCGGCCAATTATCGATGGTTACTCTTATAATTGATATTCTTTATTGCGGTACAATTGTTAAATATTATGGACGTAGTTTGTACAATACCAATAATCATACGTCGTTGTTTCCAATAATTAAGAAATAAGTGCGCTTTTGCCGACGTGTCTTTCTTTCTTTTTTTTTTTTTTTTTGTCAAAGGTCTCGTCGCCATACTCACGCGTTAGATTACGAAGCGCCAGCAAGTTTTTCTATTTTGTGTTACTCATGGTCACGCTTACCATCATCGCCGACGACCGAACGAAAAAGTCTCGTTGTAGAGAAATCAGTAACCAGTGTCCGTGAGTCCATATTCATGGCCAATGAGTTTTCCATGTTGGATGTCGTCCAGAGGACGCAAAACGAGCATTTCCGTTCAGGGTGATCGCTTTGATTAGATTCTCGTTTCATGTTCTTCTTCTCATGTTCCCTTCGCTTTTGTACGTCGACGATCATAAGATTGGCACGAAGATTATCGCAACGACATTACAACGCAGCGCCTCATTATCGCGGATCACTTGCTCCATGTTTGCCGCAGAGCCGAGTCACGTTTAGGTTTGCCATGTCCCCACGATCTACTCTTTTCCGTGAACATTATTCCTCACTGTGCACCAAACTCTTTGGGAGGGGTGGGTACGAATGCCTCGCGTCACTCGTGCCTTGATACGATTGCCCCCTTGCATCGAATCCATATCTCAACACGGACACTACCCTTTAGCATTAGGCCACAGTACCAAGCTCGACTCACTGCTACATTGTTACAGATTTGACTTGGATTAGTCCGGTGTTATGGATTTATGAACACCATCCTAACTTGCCTTTTTGATTTTCTATCTCTCACTTGCACTCACTTCCCCACTTGGCTTCGATCCCCGCAGTAGACGATAGATAAAGTTGCAGTTTGGGCTTCGATAGAGGAGCCGATTGTCTCGATGATCTTGCTTTTCAGCTCGCGCGGAGAGAGAAACTTTATCGATCATCCTCCAAATGGACGTTCCTTCACCTTTAAATATTAACCGCCACTCATCCACGCTGCATCCATATCGTTCTGTTGATTGTTTTTCTCGACGGTCCGCCTACCGCATGCCTCCTACTTTTGCACGTTTATTGCGCGATCATCCAGCTTTCTCGGTTATACAGTTGAATATACAGAATGGAAAGCGTAGTGAATTTATCGACGAGGATATCCGGAGAGAGAACTGCGTCCAGAGGGACGCATTGTCTCGTCGTTTCAGAAACGACGTTACGATTCAGCTGATCGAGCGCGATGATCTTAGTGGACAAATGACAAAACCATCATCGACGTCGCGATACTTGTCCAGCCATTAGCAAGACTGTACCATCAAAATTGTGCCGCACACCACCAGGCAATGTACATAGGATAATCGGTGTGTTATGTCCGAGCAGAGGCCGCTGCCGCTTATTTGTATTCCGATCGATCGAAAGTCAGTCCAAGAACTTTTATTCCGAGCATTTCTTGGTAAGAAATTCGAATAGTGGAAAGAAATCGGTATTTGATCTGACCGTGAGAGGAAGATCGTCCCGTAAGTTCGTGGTCTTTCCGTCTCTCCCCAGCCCAAAGCTCTACTACTTCTTGTAAATATCCACCTTTATTACCTCTGGCCGTTGAATGAAAGTACTTCAACCTGCAATTAATTCGCGTACGATCTGCACGCTTCTCTTTTCTACTTCCCTACTCGAGGCGCGATCGATCCGTGTCTTTATCGACATTTGCACGTTCACTGCAAAGTGCACCTTCCAGCACTTCCCTGATAATAGTGATCTCCCAATTGTACCACCGATTACGTTTCATTACGATCGTACGAGGTCCGCGCAAGCCTTAGACCCAATTTTTTGCGATGCCAATCGAGGCGAAGGCGCCTCTTGGCGCCCGGGACGCCACATTCAAAATTCAGGCCGATCTGCGCGAAAGTTAATGGACCAGTGATATGATTGACCCACGCGTTACGAGAATTGAATCAAAGATTATGATTTATTATAATGCAGTCGATGTCGTTGCTGCAGTGGAATAGCTCGGACTCTGGGAGAAATTTTATCGACGACTGGTGCCCGTGTTTGTACGCACGGGCGGGTCAAATTGCGACGCCTCGCACACGATGTTTATAGAGTCGGCGATGTTATAATTGAAAATATCTGCGTCGCACATTCAGAGTTCGGCTATGCCAATTTGTAATAAAAGTGCAATCAAAGTGCAGCCGTAATGTACATACGCGCCGAGATTATCCTGAGGGCGGTCCTACGTATCTTTGTCGATCGAAGCTTTAACGTAGATTAATCTAAAGAAAAGTATGAAAAACTAAATAATGTATGTAACTTTTATGAAGTATTTATAAGGAAAGGCGTTTATGGTATCGCCAAATCGTAGCTATTGGATTGATAAAGGGTTGTGGGAATAGTGACAGTATTTTATCACGCGTAGCAGGAAAAATATTCTATATATAAAATATAATAATTTTACTGCTATATTCGAACGAAGAGACGATACGATTTTGAATCAGTATGAATTTTCGATCAGACAACGTATGGACGGGTTCACACGATAACTTCGGCGTACCTAAGGAAGAAGCTTAGCTTCTAATTATGTGCGTGGCTGATCTATATTGTATAATCGTTTAAATAGGCGTTATGTAATCATAAATTGTCGCATATTCGTATACGTGATGTATGTGTATATGTTGTACAGAGGATAAGAAGGGCGGCGTCGACCGGAGCAGCACGGTCATTGCCAAAGAACCCGAAGGTAAACCCAAATCAAGACCAAGAAACAAAAAGTTTCGACGTCTCCTTCTGTGTATACATATGTACTTACGTATATTACATATTTTTTGCCAACGTCTTTCGGTCACTCTTGGCTTCTCCAGCTCGCGCACTGGAATTTTACCTCTCTTCGACAGCAGCCTACTTTACCAACACGATAATTCACTAAATCACAAGCACGATTTTCTATGCGCAAAGTCCATTTTTGTACAAAGTCTTTTTCCAACATTCTCGGGCCAATTAAGATCAGATTCCAGCGGGCCTCACAGTTACGCTCGGCTGCTTTGCTCGTTCCTCGGCCGTACGAGAATAATTCCAAGCGTCGATGTTTCCTTAAGTCGATGCTTTCGGAGTCGGTTTAAAAATAAGTCGAAAAACGAAAAGCTGCCTTTTGTCAAAGGAGAAGGCGCGCTGGCCGTACGGCCCATTGCCGCGAGCGTAATTTTCGTGGAAGAGGCGGGCACGAGCAAAGCACAATTCGGAGAAGCCAATTCTGCGAGAAGCTCCGTGGCAAGCTTCAAGCCCAGCTTTTGCACCCTGTTTGTTCCAGCTTCCGCTAAATCGTACCGTGGATTCACCGTCTCTCTAACCAACCCTCGTTCCGCGAGCTAATACGGGCGATGCGTGCGTCGCTACCTCTAATCGATTTGCAATTAATCTTCCTTCTCCACAGGGTGAAAGACCTATCCGCTAAACGCCATGCCCAGTGCTCTGTCTTTTTCCATCCCTCCCTCATTTCCATAACGCGCTTTATCCCTCACTCGCGATCGACCCTCGTCTTCGGACGAACCGACGCTACGTCGAATCGAGTTTCGGTCGAATTAAAACCAAGCATCGCTCGAAATTCCCCAGGTACGTTCAATCAGGATAGTATTACGATTCGATCGTGAAACTCGAATGAGTATTTTCATATCAACATAATCCGCGATCAGAACTTTTTCTTAGTAAAAAAAAAAACGATATCTGAACGAACTAGTATTATGGCGGTCATGAAACTCGAAGGAAAGATGTTTATTTCAACAATGATACGTGGCCAGAATTTTTCCTCGATAAAAGCACACCTGAGTTACGTCCATCATCAAACATGAATAGAGGTGCATTTCAATGTAATAAATAATTGGAGTTCTTTCTGGATACAGACCACGTCTAAGCACACTAGTACTACGCGAGTCATAAAACTCGGATAAGAACACCCAGCTCAAGCTAGCGTCTAATCTTCCTTCCAAAGCGACGCGTTTTTTCTTAATAAAAAAAAAACAGAGACTCATTCAATATCGCTGTAGCATCGTAAAACACGAATAAGGACTTTCCGTCTTACTAGAGAGCCCCTTTCATAGATCTGCGTCGCGACTGGCGTGCGCGCGACAGGCGCACTGTCAACCGAAATACCTGGCCGCTTGGCATTACTTGAAAATAGATCGGGAGCAGTTAGCGCCGTTCGTTCGATCCTCCTCGAAGCTCAGCGGGACCGACGATCGCGGGCCAAGTTGCCGTGGGTAATTCTCCAAAGGGTTTCACGAGGCTGGCAGATGCAGCGGGGCCACCACGTGCTGTCCATCGTCTATCGAGAGCGCGCTCGCGATCGGGACGGAGCCTCGATCGGCTATTTCCCGCGAATGTGACTTCTTAACCTCGAAACCCCGAGCGTAAACGAGACATGTCGGCCGTTAGCAGTGCGCCGGGCTCCTCGAAGCAGCCGGAGAATTACGGTAAGTTGTCCGGCCGTGAAATGGAGGCTGACCATTTGCGAGATTATTTTCGGTTCCTTCTAACGTGCTCAATGGATCTGCCATCGCCGTGAGATTTCTTGGAGCAGGTACGCGTTACGTCGGGACGCTGCACGGTAACGCGGCGCTGGATACTTACGTAAAAGACATCGGGGTTCGCTCGTGGAAATAATGAATCGCGTATTTGGTTGTCGGCGCAGTGTTCCTTGGGAGTCGTTATTCGGAGTTGATGAGAGACGTGGAGTTGGTGGAATTTCTTCGGTCTCGTGGGATATTCTTTCGATATGTGTCCCACCGGTTAATAGAGTTTGCTTTACGCAGAATGGATTTGCGACGATTTTAAATTAGTCTCTAGAGTAGGGTCACGATCACTGACGTTTTCCGAGATCTATTTCAGGACTAAACCGTGTCTTTGCCGACTCACAGCCGGGAATTTATCGTAGTTATGCGTAATAGTTTCTATTCTACGTGCGCAAGGTCATGGATGTCCCACGGACGTGTCGCTAAATGTTCGAGGTGAAGTTCGTTTGAAAAGGGCGCCATAAATTCAGTATTCGCCACCATCGCGAAATCGACTGTTTGGATATTCTTCAGAAGACTGCAACGACCAGTGGAATTTGGTAGAAAGTTGTTCGCAACGGATTCGCGTCGTGATAAACGAGAAACTCCTCGATCGTATATTTAGCGATACGTCATAACTCCGTTGACGCGATCAGGACGATCTCCGTATTGTTTGGCCCTCCGCTTGGATCTTCGTTTTGTCTCTGTGAATTAATCACTCTAATAGACGCTACCTTAACCAGTGATAATATCGATTTAATCGTACTGGACCGCATCAGGACTCAGTCCAGGTATACGTGTACCGCGAAAGCGTTTTGCCAGACCTCCAAAATTCGTCCCCGCACTTTGGTATTTCGCTTTAATCCGTCCCCCTGTAAAATATCTGATGGGTATATTTCTCGAAATCCTCGATGAAGGCCTCGCCTCCCAGGGCACGCCACCCAACAGCCCCGCATCGGTTTCGGCATTCTCCAGAATAGTGGGAGCAGCGAGTACAGCGGGCAAACAAGTCCAAAGCCAACCCCAACCTCAAGTCGCTGGAAACCCCCTTGGAATAGCCGCGGTACTCCTTCAAGGAGCCCAAGGTAAACCGGCTCTGATCGTCGAAAAACAGAACGGAGCGCTCGGAAATTAAAAAGGGTACAAGCTGTTTCTCTAGAAATTCCCGTCCATTCGAAATCGGCGGTATTTTATTTCTTCTTTTTTTAAGGACGACCATGGAAACGTGGAAATACGCTTACTGGCGAAATCTCGCCGGGATTATTCTATATTTAGTTATTGCGTACGGTGTCCGACACGCGTGTCTGACGTCAGCTTCGATATTCGACGTACGATATATACGGAGGGGCGAAAAAAGCCTCGGCTAATTTTTTAAAAGACACGATATATATTCGACTTTGATATCGATCGTTAATGCCACGTCTAACCAGTGTGCCCTGTCGAGGAAAATTCGCGCGGGTAGGAGCATCGTTCTAATCGAACATCGTTTTTCCGTGATAGTTCGTGCGGTACATGGGCAGTAAGGATTCTAGATGTTTGTCCAGAAGGTATAATAGAGCAGTAATGTCGGCGTTAAGGCGGCATTCGAAGCAGCGCTAATTCGCATTATTAACATAACACCCTATGAAGCCTGTCCACGTGAATCACGTTGCGAATCCAAAATGCGCGTATCCCGAAAGAACGAAGGAATATGATCGATAGACGACCTGAGATTTGAGCGATCGATCGTCCATCGCAATTTCTAGGACGCAACAACGGGGATACAGAAGAGAAAAGGGAGGTCCTTGTGTATATAGGTACATGTTGTTCTGTTTTAGAGTGTTATCGAATAATTTGCTACAGCTTACCAAACGGAGTAAAAGCGATTGAGGTATCATCGGATAATTACGAGTCGCCCCTCGTTCTCCCTGCGGTAAAAACGTAACGATCTTGCTTTCGCGACGTCCCAGCGGGACGATCTGCGCCGAAGAAAATTGCCCGCACCGCTTTCAGGATATTAATCGGAAACGTGCTTTGCCGGCCTCGACTATTGTACCGCAAGATAAGAGGTAGGCACGCACCGAGAACTTTACCATAAATGCGACCATCGACGTTCTGCCCGATAAATCGGTAAGGTTTGACCCTCCAGGCATTTTGCGCACTCGATACAATTGTTTATGTCCGTAGATATACATACTATATATACATATATATATAAACTGGGCCATCTACTGGTTTGTTTTTAAATTATAGGATATGGCAATACTGGTGTGACCGATTTGCTTGAAATTTGGACAGCTGGTCAGTCTACAAATTCTTAAATCGGAGACTCCAACCTTGACGATAAAAAAAAAATTTGTTTTAAATATCGATGTAGACTGATTTTATAGCGTTTTTAAAAACAAACTTTTAAATGGCCCTTTTAAATACACTTCAACGTCATGATTTCGCACAAGTATCAACGCTGCATCGCGTTTAAAGCACAATTTGCATTCGACAGTGTGTAGAGTAACATACATGTCTCAGGATCGAAGCATGACTTTGCTTTTGCGTTTTATGTGTTTCGCGTCGATGTACACGTACGTGTTGTCATAGACATTGGCGCCGAGTTTTCCGAGGTTTGTTGGTCCGCAAAGCTTTCTCACCCCCTTTCGACTCTCACATTCATCGCATACGTCGCATCGCTAAGCGCCACGGGCTTTTTCATTGTGCGATAATGGAGCATTACTCGTTTCTAGCCGCCCCGTCACGCTTACATAGTACTGTCTGGTTTAGATAACATCGACTTACTAACCAATCGTTCGATCTCCAGCGAGTCTGTCGGAATTTCCAGTAACCGCCTGCATCTTGCCGATTCGCTTTTAAAGATACACTCTCTCGTGCTACACTCTCGTGCGCTTTTATACCTCAAATGCGCCGATGAAACACTCGAAGCGGAATTGTTATCCCATTTTAAGAGATCCGCAACTTCAAAATCCATCCATTTCCCCCTGGTGTAAAAATAATATTACGAACTCTGTAATCTCGCAATTCCAGCAAGAAGGAGAAGAATATATATTCAATAACCAATAATTATTCGATTCATCATAGAACACCTCATCGATCTCCGCTATCTCCAAAATCCCAAACTCGATTTTTGCGATATAAACCGTGCCGCAATTTCCGAGCCATCACCTCCCTGATCGTTGGTACGATAAAAGCGGCCGAGAATGTAGCAAGAAGAAGGGATTCCTCGGTAGCAAGGGATGCGATCGCACGGGATTCCATTCTGAGCTGACGGTAGCCCGTGTTTTGGTTGGTTGGTTGCATGACTAGCTGGCAGCGCAGGGAGCGGTAGCAGCAGCAGTAGCAGCGGCAACAGCCAAAACAGCCAAACCGGCGCCTCGCCCTCGTCACCTGCTGGCGTCTACTTCGGCAACGTCACGGCGACGGCGTCGCGACGCCACGACTCCTCGGCCACCGGTCTGTAGCACGACTATTTAACGACCCTCCAATCGCCCCCCTGGACGGGCTTCGCTAGACGTGCCAGCCTTCTCGTAGTCTCTTCTCGTAGTTTCCTCACGTAGATCACTTTGGTAGACCACTGGTAGTCGCGGTTGTAGTCAAAGGACGACTTTCGGTTACGTAGATCGACCGAGAGTACGCCCTTCCCTCCATCCTGGCGACCTTCCTTACGATCAGTGGACGGTTTGTAGTTACGGTTGTAGTCGATGGACGATTAGTTACGGTTACGGTTGCGGTTGGAGTTAATAATAACGTGTTACGTTGCGTACGGTTGATTTGGATAGTTTTTATTCCCGTAGAACGACGTGTACGCAAATGAGCAGAAATTTGAGTCGATTGAGCTTAGAAAGCGCGCGTTACTATGGTGATTTGCTGGTTACGAAATTTTTTAAGATCGCGA
The DNA here is from genome assembly GCA_038496175.1 of Ampulex compressa. NCBI lineage: Eukaryota > Metazoa > Arthropoda > Insecta > Hymenoptera > Ampulicidae > Ampulex > Ampulex compressa. The sequence goes on along the minus strand of JBCFXI010000398.1, from coordinate 44,348 downwards.
GAACGAGGGTCTATGTGATATGTATACCGTAGCTCTGGTGGTTCGGAACCCACCTTGAAGAATGAAATAAAAAGAAAAATAATAAAAAAAAAATGAACAAGGGTATTGATGTTTTGATATTGTCGCTGGGACAAGATTATGTCTGGGTACGAGAATCAAGGAAAGGGTTTAGAAAGGAGGGATGAGTATTATAGGGTGAAATGTAACGGGAGATTTTTTTCCAAAACGAAAGCGTCCGTTGATCGAGAAACCTCTCCCATCGCGAAACGTGCCTTTTGACCACCGATAATCCTGAGCGCATATCTCGCGTAATTACTTTACTCCATTTGCCATTGTTCCACGCGCGCCCTCCTACTCGTGGTTATTCAGTTTGTCGTATTTCTTTTGCATGACTTTCGTTACTCGTGCGTGTCTTGTGTGTCTCTGCATGGCCCGGTCGTACCGCATGCTTCGAAGCAGAAGTGGAAAATCGGCGGACGGGCGGCGCGGGCTACGAGCAGCTGGCCGCGATCGAGAATGGCGATCGTGAAGACGGTAAGAGGAGCTCCGACGCCGGTAAGCTTGGTGGAGAGGCGAATAATGCGAGCACGAAGACCGAGGATACGTGCTCGAAGCTTAAATGTTGTAGCATGTCGTGAAGTTAACGCTCGATACTCGAGGGAGGCCGATGCGCGAAGTACAATGGGTATAGCAAGACGAGGTGTCGCGCGTCTCGAGGAAAGTCTTCTCGAAGTGTCGAGAGGTGAACTTATTTTCCACCTAAAAACCATTGCTCGAAGACGCATCGGGCTCCGTCGAGTGTTGCAAGAGTAATTTAGAATACGGTATTCTCAAGCGATCGTCTCGTGCTCTTTACCTAATTGTGAATTACGTCCTCGACTTTCGAGCAATCGCGAAAGTTCCTCCCGACGGACGATCTGCAAGTAGTAAGTATCAGGATGTGGTCGGACGATATTCAGGAATCGGCGCGCAGTTGTCACGAGCTGATACTGCTTGAACCGCGGGTTCGCCGCTCAAGAAATCGTGTCGTGGCCAAAAGCATCGGGATTTTTCAAGACGATACTAGCACGAGGTACCCGATAAATCCAATCATCGTACTTGTATACGTTAATCCGCGCAAAAGTGCTACAGGCGTCGTGAGTGTACGAGAGAGGAGATCGCAGAGAACTATAAGAGGCCAAGGAACTGTATCCCCCTCTCTACATACATAGCAGACTTAGTATAAAGGCAGAGTTGTATAAGTATCGTTTCTACCGTACCTAAAAGCGCCCAAAAAATCCAGAAGCCTCAATTCAGCATACAAAATTTAGCAATATCACACAATAGACAATCCAAGATTGAAGCGATATCTTATACACCACTCTGCCCAAGTAGCACTGCGAATGCTATAACTCTATGTGTAATACACGTATAGATGCAGATTATAAACGTGCCAATAAAGTTATCAAATCCGATACATTGTGTTGAGTGAAAAACATTGGACAGGCTTCGTAGTTTAACATACGTTCACGGTAGTGTTGCTGGTAGTTTCACTGTTTACAGCTCTTGCACATGTACTCCATACTGTTATACAAAAAAAAAAAGAAAACAAAAAAAGCTTTCTACGCTTTGTACGCGCAACTCATCATCGACGATATCACGATCAAACGCATATACTCGAATCATGCAGGTACGATATATAAACGATTGCCGCTATCATCGAGATCGATATCAGGATCGCAAAGTAGGATCCAAGAGTCTTGTATAATATATCACGCACGACGGACACAACGATAGATCCTTTCGTGATGGTCGAGAGAAATATACCGCACCAGCTAGGTATAGCCTGTATTCGTTATTAGTCTCGCCACCGATCGTCCACTCCACGAAAGACACCTCGTCGAATCCGCGCGCAATTATCATTTCTCATATCCTGGACACGACGGGGAATTCGCTCATCGCCTTCCAACCTCATCACGCCCGCCGATCTTGATTTCTGCAGTCTCAAGATCAGCGCACGGTACCGCCACGTTTTCCTTCGTTTCCTTGCAATCGCGCTAACTCTGTTCGAGCGAGGAAGTAATCAGTCCCGAGGGAGAGCGATCGCAAAGTAGGTAAACCGGCCTGAGAGGGTGGAGAAGGAGGAGAGGGAAAAAGCGAGGAGCGCGATGAGAACGAGGAGACATCGCGGGAGACGGTTAATCCTCTAACACGATATCTCTCACGAGGATTAAGCTCCGCGTGTCGCACTTTGTCAGAATACCAGAAAACGGAGAAGTCCTCGCCGACCTCCGTCTGGTGGCCTAACCAATCTTGGGGGATATTAAGGGACGATCGCAAGCAACGCCGAGGCCCACTGTTCGTACCTTTAAATGCCTAGCCATCCTGCGGATCTTAATCTTCCATGCACCCATGCAGCCGCTTGATTATGCCTTAAAAACAATTCCCGCCTAACGCTTCCGTTCGAAGCGACTTTTAATACGAAAAAGGGTATATATTGCTTGTAGAAATAAGAATCGTGTGTCCTATCAAGACCTGCAGCCAGCTATCGACGAACTCCCAGTGTTCAGGTAACGTCCGAAATATCATCATTAAAACGGCGAGGATGAGAGGAGTAACGGCGTAGTACTTTTACTTTATTTTCCTAAATACTCGCGTTATGGTACACACGTTATATACACATATGTATATGTATATATATATAATTATGCCTAGTGCGGCAGGTTATTACAGATAGGCCGGTCGCGACTCTTGCTTCCCACCCCGGCACGGCCATTCTCTCCGTGGAGCCCGTTATCTTCTCACCTCGGTGCATGTGTTCGAGAACCGGGAAATGCGAGGCTCGTATGTAAATCCCATTCTGATTAACATCCACGTGAATCAACAGAGAGGGAGACCTTACGTCACCGGGCATCCTTGGGCCGATTCACTGCCGCCCTTTCGCCGAGTCACGTTTGCCAATGCGAACCCGTAGTTCCCTGATTTACATAATCTATAGTTTGGCGCAAAGTTACTTTTTAACCTCTTAGCTACGGTTGGAATGTAACACTGGGATCCGTGTCTGGCGGTGCTTTGAATTGTAAAGTGACATCGGAGTAGAGTTATAGATGTATAAGTTATAATGTCTTCGTATATTTTCATGTGATGACTTTAAAAAAACATAATAAGGCGATATACACGCGTGCGCTTTAATAATTAAACTGCTTATTTTGAAAGTGACCTAAGTTCATTTATATTCAAATCGAGATATTTAAGAGCTTGTGCTTCAAGGAAATTAAAAATATACGTATAGGATATGAATGCGTTATACCGCTTAAGTGTATCTAAGAAAATTGAATTTACAATTTCTATTCAAATAATAACAATTATTAACTGGATAATATGCGTTTTCTTGCCACGAAAATGGAGTTAGGAGACTTTCAATATCAATAATTAGATTTGTTACAGATTTTGAAAAAGCCCAAGTCCATTCCCCATGATTTAAAATGCTTCAAATTGAAAAATGAAACTCAATTTGTTTTATATTTCTTTACCAGATTTCGAAAGCACAATTTATGCAATTCGGAAAATCTAATTATATAAATTACATAACAATTTACTGCTTATCTACATATTGTGTATGCGGGAGGAATTTGAAGAAGTCCTGTTGCTTCGGGCATATATATATAGCGTGACAAGTCCATTATGTCCTTGTATTTCGCTGCTCTAATTTGTCTTATATTTTTATAAAGTAGTATCAATACAATATTTTCAAATTTTCGAAAATTGATCTGTCTAAAATTATCGTATTGCTTGAATATACTTAATTGCAAAATAACAATTAACTTAATGTTGTACACGTTACTACGGTTAGTAAAAAATAATTGACAAATAAACTTAGACCACTTTCAAAATAAAGGTCTGAATTAATAATTTGAGTTTGTATGATATATTTTAAAACAAGGTATGGCGCAGACTTTTACGTCGTGGAGCCACTATACTCTTCTACTCTTCAAAAAGAAGCATGCGCAATAGTCATTATAGTGGTGAACCGCACATCATAATGGGATATACGAATATCACTATAATGACGCACCGAAGGTAAGAGGTTAATACGCTGACAGCCAATTCCACGAATTCGCGAAATGGAAAATCGGCAAGAAATACCTATTATAGTTCCTGGAACACTCCATAGATGTACGAGGGCCTGTTTAGCTTCTTGGGATTCAAAGCGTTAATTTCGATGAACGGCTTTCACGCATGAGGACGTACAAACAGGAAACCCACTTCATCCGTTAGCTTTGTAATTAACCTCATGAAAATCATAATGAACGTTTGTGCTTAATATATGACTACAAAATCCGATGGAATCCTTTAGTGACATCAAATAATATACATAAATTTGATGACCAATCTTTTTGTGTCTGAATTTCTGTGTGTCATATATCACGATTCAAGTACAAAAATGTCGTGGCGTGTAACGATTTATCATTAATCATCGTGAACATTTAAAACCACGGTAGAGATGATACAAACACATGTTCGCATATTGTAACGTCCCCGTAACATGGAACTTTCCTTCCACGAACCCTTCATTTCGAGCTAGCGCTTTGATTTATGACGAGAATGGAGCTCCCGGGTGTAAGTTTCTCGCCAACCAATTCCACAGTTCGGTATTTAAACCAAAGTTGTGTGTCCATGTCGGGGCATTAAATTTTCCATATGCCTATCTACCGCGTATAGTTAAGAAACGTCGTTAGAGGACCAAGAAAGATGCACGGGTATATCTGAAAACATCCACCAATTCTTACGTTATGCAGTTTGAATAGTTAGAATCATTCGTTAATAAACTCACTGTTCCACGAATCCCTGCAATTCTACCATTACGAAGACAAAACAGCACTCCTCCTATAATCTCAAAGGATCGTGAAGTTTCCATCGCTGTGGTAGGACACAGTAAAGTTAAAAGCATCGGTACCGAAGCAAAGCACGTATTCAATCTAATTACAGTGAAACTTATGAAAAGTAAATTATCTTCCTCACAATAATAATAATAATAATAATAACAATAATCAAGTACTTACTTTTCATTCAAAGTCTTACAAAGAAATTTACAAAATCCACAACGATTTAAGAATTGTAAATGAAAAAAGGTGTGAAACAAATATTCTGGATGTTTCTTTCACCGTTAAAAAATCTGGTCACAATTGCACAAAAGTGTAATAAAATATATGAGACCACGTGTAGCGGTACATATAAAAATTTAAACTGACGCTTGCGACTAATCGTTTAAAATATTTTCCTTAAATAGACACTGACGAGCAATATGTACATCTAGATATAATTATGCAGAGTTCCTCGGGCGGGACTTTGCTCGTTCCAGAAATTTAAGACGCCTTAAACCTCGAAGTCGGCATTCCACCCTATCCCTTGGCGTATTTAAGGGCGAACGGGTCGAGTCGCGCATTCTAAAGCGTCTGGCCAGCCGTTTTGCGAATGCTGCTCATATTTTGCCGGATGAATTTCGTTTGTCGCGGGAGAAATACGTTTCCTATCTCTTGCTTAGCACTTGCGGCGTATCGTTTCTTGGAAAAAGTGTTCGTGAAAGGAAAGAAAGGAGCAAAACTGCGGCTGGAGTTGAGTATATTCACCAGAAACAACTCTCCTTGGTTTCACCATTAATCCTTTGCATTGAGACTCCGCTTAATCCATTGCGATTAACGATGTTTTATGCATTTCACACCAAGCAGCTTCGAGTACGGTTAATATTTAAGTTGGACCTTTAAACACATGTTCGACAATTAATGGGAATTTTTAAATACACAGTTCAGATATGTATACACAAAAAAGCAATGGGGAATTTATCTAGCTTACAAAAAGGATCATTGTAAAGCAGACGATACGATGTCGAGATATACTCGATATAGGACCGCAAAGATCTGATGGGAGGAATTGATTGTCCGGTATTAAATAATGCAATACTGATATTTGTCATTAATCATTGTTCTTTCAACGAGTTTTGCTTATGCATGTATACTCGTAAAATTCACTGACGTTTAACAAGTTTAGATTAGCATCTACGACATGAAAGCAACTGTTTACAAAGTAAGCGGTTGATGTCACGCAAGACATTTTAGCTAAATGACATTAGTTAGACATTTTAAATGGATATTCTATAGTGTAAACTTTTCTTCCTGTTTTACGATAGTTGAAACAGTTACCAGGTTGTTTCAGAGTTTTCCCAGTTTCATCGTTTATTGGCTAGTGCAAAATTATCGAACAAGTGTTCCTTTGAGCTGCAAATTAAGTCTTTTAGTAAAATATTGTTAACTGAAAATTACAAATAGGAGGGAGGAACATTAGAATTCATTATGAATGCAACCTATCATAGAAAATGGAATATGAATCATACACACTCGGAAAACTATCCAAATCAAGTTGTCAGCATTAAAGCTGAATTTAATATCCCTTCCAATCTTTCTTAATCCCGTTATCCTATTATATTATTTACTGCATTTGAAGTAATTATAAGCTTTCCTTGATGCATAACGATTAACTCTACAATACTAAGTAATTCCCCATACAAAACACGTGCAAATCAGCTCTGATCGATTTATGCGAAACGTTCGAGGCGGCTTTGCCACGAAAACAAATCATATTTCAGGTAGAGATAGAAAGGTATAGATACGAGCAGAGATAGAGGGAAAATCATATTTGATACGGATATTTCAATTCGACAGGCTATTATAATGTATCCTACGGATATACCGTATGCATAACGGCATGCAAGTAAGCTCGTGGCTTATTCGTGCATAATCTTCGCGTAGAACATCGTCCGACTAAAATAAACGGTTAACGGTACCATAAAGGCAATTAATATTTCAGGTGCTATCGCTAGATTACGTCCTGGAATACTTTATTCATGAATCAACGGCGCACGGTATTCCTTATCGTGCATATAAATGCATTTCGAGCTGGGGCGTTAACTGTTTATACGCGCCGGAGCTTAGCGGCGACGCTAAGCTCACTCGCACGAACTTTGATAAATCGGCTACAATGGCTTCACAATAGTCATTTGCACGCGAAGTGTCAACAGCCTGTAGGTTCTGATTAAATACTCCTCCGGATCGAATCTACGCTGTCCGGAATTACCATTAGACCAGCCTCTATACGTAATTATTAAGCCTTTCCAGTACGACGCGTGTAGATGGGCACGGATATTTGTTCCTATATGCAAATTCCCAGGGCCCTCGTTGAACCACCAATGCTCGTATCGAATAACTTACTTGTTGATTTGCATGTAAGTTTAAACGAGAAGCACATCCTCTGCGGTCGGCGCCGGTTCTGTTCTGGAGGATTTTACAACGCGTAAAAGCGCGGAAAAAGGTAAAATAATTCCTCGTACGTTTATCAGGAAATGTTTGATGTATTAAAACTATACGCAGACTTTTAATTTTAATCCCAGCAATGTGGTTTTATTTAATTTGGCACGTGGCCAACATTATGGTGAATTAATCGCCAGTTTTTCAATACTAGGTTTTAGGTCGTTGACAATAGCTTGTGGTTGTAAGCATAAGCAATAACCCGCGTGTGTATCAGGAATCTTTCCAGTGTAATAATTAACCATTCCTACACTTATCTATTTGTTACGTATTCCCTGAATAATACAGTATTAAAGTACACAACGTACACTGTACGAACTGGCATTATTTATGCAGCGTATTATATAAAATCAATCTCCGCACGTTTTCACCGCGGGTTTTCAGTGATTTGACACTAAACCTACTACCTACTTTCTAGTCATATTTATGTATACCATGTAGATCCTTAAAGAAAAAGGCTGTCAAGAAGAGATATCAATAGATTGGTAGAATGGATTACACTCTGCGATAAAATCATGGAAAATCTCGAAAAAAATACTCTCCTACGAAGTATAATAATTTCCCTAAGAAACGACCAACCGTTCATTCTCACCATTTCGGTAGGTTTAGTGCTAAGCCACACAGAAACAATGGCTATTAACCGAACGATAACAAGGAATACCAAATATGAGATATAACGAAGTCGCGGTTTGAGCATCGATAGCACCGAGAACCGCGCTATTGATACGATATACCAGCCGAGGATCAAGTTTCGAACTAAAACTCGGTGCATTGCCGTTGGTACAAACGCGTTTAATACTAGAACTGCTGTTCTGACGTATATAGATGTGCTACAAATACCAGCGATATGAAAGCGACATGTAGAGAAGCATAGATGAACTCTTTCAATGCTTACCACATCGGACAGTAAAACGATGCAAATTCGATGTATCTGCCGCGGGAAAATAATAAAAACGGAGATTCGATCAAATCCCTAAGGTAGACGATTGATTCACGAAAGATATTAAAATTACGGTAGGTGCTTGATAAAACTCGAAATATAGAAGACAATAATAAAAATGCGCGCAAGCTTCCTCGCGTAATGTTTCTGCGCTACTGTGCGTGTCATGTCAGAAGTGCAGCGCTCGTCGGCACGGATGCCGGAGGGGAGCGGTGAAGTAAAGGGAAGTAGTAACAAGCGAAACATAGAGCTGTGCAAGTCCTGACTCGTTAATTTCGTCTTTTCACTAAAACAGTAAAGGGATTTGATCAAATCACTTACTTTCTTTAGGGAAGTCACCCCCACAGAGTTGTAATTTTAACATCCTCCACGAATTTATCTACCTTAGGGATGTGATAAAATCTCTGTCTTTATCATCTCCCTGCGATATATTGATATACTTAACGGTCTACGTGCTGTAATAAAATCGTGAAAAAGAAATCTCAAGCACTGTACCATCATGAAGGTGCGCAATTTTTTTTCTAAATGACTTTTGGCTGATTGGGCGGTCTTAACATTAAATATGCGTTCAGTCACTGGCCGTGGTTATGCATGCCACGCTGAAACATGCAGACGCGAATTTTGCTCCACCGCTTGGTCGCCCACTCGCGGCTGCCGGGGTGTATGTAATATCTTGCCGGCATATTTCCCGGCAAAAGCTCCGTTAAGACGCCAACGAGTGTGCCTAAGGCATTTAATCTTTGATTTAATTAATTAATATTCCGGTAAATCTGCTAATTTATGGGACGCGTTAAATTATGTAACGTACACGCGAGACGCAGGATGGCCTTTCGGCTCGGGGGCGTAATTAAAAGGAAAGTAAAACTTCCTTATTACCTTTACTTTTGAAAGTTTATTGAAAAAAAAATGAGAGAATCATAGCTTGTACCTTGATTAGATGATTTAAAGTTATATTCGTTACTCGATATAAATTAAGGATATCATTTTGGATAACACGGTGAAATTCTTTTGGAAAATAATTGTACTAGGAGAAATTGGAAAAAAACATAAACCATGATGGAAGATGAGAAATGTTTAGGATTTTTTTATGTTGCGTAAAAAAAGAAAAATGATCGTAACATCAAAAATGAATGATTAATAATAACGGTTACCATTATTAATGTAGAAAAAAGTGAGCAATAGACGATGGACACTTTTAACGCTTAAAAATTTTCATTAAGCGGAAATGGCATTTCTTGAAAATTCCAGCAGCAACGCCTGAATAAATTCTAAGGCGGCTCGTAAAGTTCTGGGCGCAAGAAACCCTATCATCAGTTCCTCGGCATTGTTACCTTCTTCTTCAGAGCGGCGCACCTTTAGTGGGAATAACGTATTCGCCGGCTATGTAAGGCACCCTGACCATTTTGGTGAAAGTCTGGCGAGGAAGGAAGCGTAGAAACGCGATAGGGACACCTTCCGTTCGCCGTGAGCCGTAATTGCGCAATATCCTGGCTTAATCTGACGCAGTTAAGCAAAGTCCGCCCTAAGCCTGTCAAACGAACGGGCATCCAAATATTTGCATTTCATATACGATCATTCTGCTCCTTGTGGAATTCGACTGCGTCCTTATGGCGAAGGTACGGTTTCCCCAGCTCTTTTCACACGGCCACACTTTCCCACCGTCTTCAAAGATAATCGTGATATCAAGATCAAAACTCATACTCGATTCAGAATAGAAAAAGTTAATTTTTTTTACATAAATTTGATCGCTGTTCACGAATTCTATTTCACCGTTAGATAGGTAAAACATAAGATAACAACGCAAATAATTGTGCTCAAGTACCCTCATAATAGTCGTACATATTTGTCCTCACTCGACTAACTTCGAGCTACTTCGGGATATACAAATATCCATATTACCAGTTTTGGCTTAATCCCTTTAATTAATGGCTTTGACTTTTATCTAATTGCGCTTAGAGTCGGCTTAAGGCTATATCGATTTGTAGCTGTAGGAGCTTCCAACGTCGGCCCTTTGCCGCCGACGACAAAGGGGATAAATAATCCCCCTGGATAACGAGCTTCATGGCGTTTTCCAGCATCATGTAAAATATACTTGGCCCGCCAAGGCATTAGAGCTGGAAGCGTATAAGCGTGACAGGAAGCATCTTCGCCCGGCGCGAGCCGTGACTGCGCAATACCCCTGGCTTAAACTGACGCACTTAAGCTAAGTCTACGTCTGCCGCCTGGCTCATCCCGAAACGTGCCGTGCCCATTTCCACCCTCTGCAACTCGACACGTTGCCCTCCTCCCACGTCATAGAAAGACACCCTTTCCTCCCTTCGCCCCTCGTCCTGCATATCCTCGCCGTTTGTTTCAGCCCTATGCATCTTTTCATCCGTGACTGGCTGCAATTAGAGATTCCCACGACATAAGCCACGTTGTCGATAGATAATGCTCTTCGAGCGTAGGATTCGTAAGATGTTTTCGATAAGAATGCGAAGACGTGGATATAAAATGGATTTTTGTAAAATCATCTTATTTGAATCTATGTACGTATGTACGTTTGACTGTTTGTACTATTCGAGGAATTTGTGGAAATAATTTCACTTCTTCGAGGTACATTTATTAGTAGATTATGTTTTGTTCCTATCGGAGGAGATCCTTTAAAGTGTATTCTTAATAACAAATTGGAATGAATATATGTATGTATATGTGGTGCGTGAGAATTTTGAATGGTGCTCAGGGTGTCTGCTCGGACTAGCGATTTTCCGCGCATCGAATGTAGGATAGAAATCATCTATCGTAATAAGAATGCAGCCTTTGAGGCGGACTGCCGCTTCGTCCACTGTAAGATAAGGTATACACGGTGCATAGGAATTTCGAGTTAGAAGCCACGTTGTCGATAAATAATGCTTTTTGAGGACTCGTAAGACTTTTCTATAATAATACGAAGACGTGGATATAAAATGGATTTTTGCTAATGTATCTTATTTGAATTTATGCACGTATCGTCTCTCCGCTTGTGTTATTTGAGGAACTTGCAGAAAACATTTCGCTTTTTTTAGGTACAAGTCATTTATTATATATTATTATAGTAATCTATTAGTAGAGCAGTCGTTAACGCCTATTCAACGCCTTTTCTCTCTTATATTGTTGACTCATGATCTTAGTTTCAATAAATTTCTTCATACTAATTTCAATTTCAACTATTATAATTTCATTAACCGTTTGATTATTGAGCCACGCACCAAAGTGGACACTTTTGTCCGTACAATGAGAATGGAAAAGTGAAATGAAAGAGCGTATGAATCGACTGCTCCGGAAGACCGCGAATATGTATTATTCTGAAATATTATTGTTGTGTTTATTGTATGATTATGTTTTGTTCTTATTGGTGGAGATCTTTTAAAGTGTATTATTAACAACGAATTAAAATAAATCTATGTATGTATATCAAGCATCTTGCGCGTATGATTTTAAAGACTAAACGTGCAGAAGGTAATCGACGTGAAGGTATCTGTCTCGTGTTCTTCTAATCAAAAATTCCCATCGAAAGATCTGCATCGATTTTATATAGATAATACGTATAATGTTATTGTTGGATTAAGTGCATTCAAATGTTTTGGTCACTTCTGATTGTTAGTTGAAGTTCGAACGACGAGAGGTTCCGTAGAATCTTTTTTTACTTTTTATATATAGAAGAGGAGATAGTTGGAGAAAGAGACGAGGCCAGGGAAGCTAATAGTCTGATATTTGTTTCCAGCAATTTGTTTTCACCGTCCCTTACAGAGACAGATAAATGATCTGCTGGGCGCGGGCAATGGCCGCGCTCTTAGGATGCAGGCCATTTCAAAGGACGGCTTGCTATTCGCTTTTCAACTTCTTGGGTAGTTTGAAATTCCCATTTCATTTCTATAATTCAGTTAAAGTGGCAATTGTGCCTTTCATCGTGGGGCAACACTGGATTAATTTAACGCGGAGCATTTATCTGCAAACGAGAATTAGGATAACAAGCTACTCCGAAAGAGTCAATTGCTTAACATTATTTAATTATTGCAAATTTGGACATTTTTGCAATAAAAAATTTGCAAATTTGAATCACAATTTTGATTTTTCACGCGTTTTCTTTTATACAAAACCCTGGCACAATTCGAATAAAAAAACTTGTACTTCTTCCATTACTTTGCAATTTTCGTATATTCTCTATATTTCCAATCATAAGCAAGATACACATAAAAATTTATAAACAATGAAAGCAAAATATTCCAAACGACGTACGTGAAAAGTTATTTTACTAATTTTTGTTCTGGAAACGTATTTTAAACTGGTATTATTGTGCAATATTTATATTTAAAAGCAGAATATGACGCATTAACGTCGATGTTCGCGATCTTCACCTAGCATTCTTAGTTATAATTATCCGGCAGATTCAATTTATCTAATCGACTTTGATCTATAAAATGTCGGGACAAAAAGCTACTGAGCCGGTGCGAGCAATCAGGGAACGTTGTGCACGGAAAACTGGGGCGTAAGCGAATTTCGTTAATTCGCGATCGAGTAATCGCGGATAGCTGCAGCAGAGAGCCGTCTGTGCAAAACGAATTGGCGGTTTCGCGAAATTTCTATCTGGCGGATCAATTTGCAGATCGACATCCGAGATCGACTCGGTTTCTGTACATCTCGATTATGCCGAGGCTTTAAGAGTACTTCGTAAAAACAGAAGATTGCCCAACGAAGTCTCAAACGCGTTACAAATTACTGGGAAATTACGAGATTGTTCTCTTTATATGCCTTTATTTGTTTTATATTTGATCACCGCGCTTTATGTACGTTTGAGCCATTTATTTTGAAAGTAGCCTACGTCCATTTGTCAATTATTTTTTACTAACTGCTTTAAAGTATATAACATTAAATTAATTGTCATAAACAACATTTTGGAATTAAGTATATTCGGACGACACGATCATTTTGGACACATATATTTTTGCAGTTACTTAGTAATTAAAAATATTACTTTAATAGTGGTATAAGTCGAATTAAAGTAGCGAAACACAAGGACATGATGGACTTATTACGATATATACCCCTGAAGAACCAGGACTTCTACAAATTCCTGTCTCATACACAAAATATAGATAAGCAGTAAATTGTTATGTAATTTATATAGTCAGATTTCCTGAATTGCATAAAATGTATCTTTGAAGTGTAGTAAGGAAATATAAACAAATGGAGTATTGTTTTTTCAATGTGAAGCATTTTAAATTATGTTGCATGGACTTGGGCTCTTTCGAATTCTATAACAAATCTAATTGTTAATTTCGAGAGTAGTTTAACTCTATTTGTGGTAAAAAAAAACACATATTATCCGTTTAATAATTGCTATTATTCTAATACGAATTGTAAATTTAACCCTCTTGGATATATTTAAACAAACGCAAACTCTTAAATATCTCGATTGGAATATAATTGGTCTTAAGTCTTTTTCAAAATAAACGGTTCCTTTCTAAAATCTATACTCTTTTTTTTACTAATATTTGCGTATAAAAGAAAGTCACGACCGTTGAAAATAATAATATTCTGAGCTTGCTGAATCCTAGGATTTGATTAGCGATAGCTTCATGGGAATGATAAGTATGTTTCTGTTATAATCTTTAAACCATAGCTTTATTTCCGGTATAATTCATGTAGCTGTTGAACGAAAGTACTTATTTTTCAGCTCATTCTTAAATACCCCATTTGATGATCTTTTACTGTTGAATATAATATTCCAAACTTTGTATATTGGTACTCTACTTCGCTACTAGAGTCTTTCATTACATAAAACATTGCAATGACAATAAAAAAAAACAGTTCTTTCCCCATTTTTCAACCAGAAGTTTCCGTTTCCTGATGTAAGTAAATGCATTGCTTCTGATTAACAAATACTAATTCCAAAGAACATAAGTTATAACAAATGTAGCTTGAAATCTTTTATAAAAACCAAAATGTTTGGTTTCTTCTAAAAATTTATAAATCAAATTGACAATCTCTTCATAATCCTCTGATAATCCTTCTAATATAGTTAATCATAGACTCTGCTGCATAAATTATTCAACAGCGCAAACTTTCCCGACGATTCCCGATAGAGCAATCGCAACCTCTGATAATTCCCGTTGCGAGCGTAAATTTTAAATCGAAACAAACGAACAAAAAAGGGGCAAAAAAAAGAAAAAAAAATGATTTCGGCAAATTTCGTCGGTGTGTCACGTCGGTGCTTTTAGCTCGATCGCGGCGCATTTTTTTTCTCCCACCCGCCAGCATTAAGTGAACGGTAAACTAGCCACCACGGGGGATACGTCACGTAGGCGATCGACGAAAAAAAAACTCGAAAAAAAGAAGTAAAAAAAAAATAGTTGCCCCGTGATGGACGAACTCTAATTCGCCGAACTTTGCGGGGTGATGGTGAACGATGTTTTTGTCACGATCCGGAATCCGTGGCGTGCCTGGGAATGCGCTAACGCCCAATGAACTTCCCTAAATGCGTCCGCTTTAATCATCCGCGGGTCGGCAATTAAATCGCACCTTGTTTATCGTGGAATCACGATTTTTCGCGTCCCTCGCCACCGCCCTGCCATTCTGGATGAATTCGAGGAGCTTTTACCCTTTGAAAATCGGAACGGCGTGCCCAATGGCCTGCGCAAAAAGTTTAATGGTGTTTGACTGAGAATTTAATCAGACGTGAGCTCGATCTATCCTAGGTATATCCACTGACAAGAGACGTGCGGTTAATTTCTGACGAGGTAAAAACAGCAAGGCAAATGCATCCTTTGTATATTGATTGGAGATCGTTGATTCTATGGTAGTTCCGTTTAGCGCCATAGTTGTCTTAGAATTATAAACCTAACGTATCTATAGTTACTGAATATCCAGGGCTATTCGGTCTTTAACACTTTAATGGCTGCTCATCTACGCAGCAACTTTGCCAGGAACCGGCAATATACATTTTTTCTCCCTCTTCTTCCTGTTTTTCAAATATTTTTATATTATTATTTATTGACGGTACACACACACACATATCACACACATGCTGTGCGAGCAGCCATTAATGTGTTAATGATGCAATAGTACCGAGACTTGCCGAATGTTTTTTCCTATAATATTAACAAGAAAAATACCATGGTACGGATAATCTCTTATCAGTCACGAATAATCTAGTCGAAACTCGCGGTTGAAAGTGTCAAGTATCGATTTGTAAAAGACTAAGCAGATTAATAGACAAACATCTGTAGATCGTAGACTCCGGCGTTACGTAAAGATGCTCGAACAAAGTACTACGTGAAATACCAAGAAGAGAAGAGGACTACCGATCGCTGCCAAATGAAAAGAAGTTTTATACCCTGAAGTGCACGTGCTCGAAAGCGATTAAACCGTTCAACGTGCTGCGAGGACACGATCTCCTGGTGCAATTCCACGAGATTCGATGGCATGGCAACGATGGTGAGAGCAAGAGAAAATTCTGTTGCGGTGCCGTAAGATTAAGAGAGCTTGCTGCCGGACGGTTTACCTTGTACGTAGAGAGGTTCGCCACGACGCAAGCGAGCACAGCTTCTCTTCCCATCGGAACCGTCACGTTTGTTATTGGCACGGTGAAGCTCGGTCCTTCTGAAACACAAGATCGTTATTTTCCAAACAGCCAATCGTACTCGGTTTCCTAGAGTCATTCTACGAATACCTTGGTACGACGTACCGTGCTATTCGCTGCGTGATCGATTGAGAGGCGTTTTATGAAAACGTCGGTTTATCCGTATGCAAGCCGCTAATGTATATTTAAGCAGTTTGTTCATCGAAATCGATCCGATCAATGAAACGGTAATTGAAAATCTGACACGGTCAATATTGATGAAGTCAATTGCTTACCATAGATGCGCGAAAGAATGAATTACCTAAATTCTTGCAAGCGTACGAATTACATTATTATAAGGATGTACGCGACTGAGTTAATTTTATAAGATTTTAAAGAAAATCGTCTATCGTTCAATGTCTTTACAAATTTTTTTCGTGGCTGATGTCAAGTCTGATTAATAAAGAAACTGATTTTAAACGTAAAGAATTAAACATCAATCAAGCCCTTTGATATCACGATTTTAAATCGTTCGTTGCTTTTTGTATTAGATTGGCAAAAAATAATTTCGATCATAACCACCAGCGTTAATAACAAAAGTTGTAATTATTTTCGCTCCGATCTAATACTGACTTTCGAATCAGGAAATCAATGCGCGCAAACACTACTAGGTTCACGCTCCTTAAAGTTCCTTATATTCAAGATTTGCAATGTAAATCAAAATTTCTTCCATAATTCGTCGGATTCAACGCCGAAGCTTGATCAAATTAAGCAATTCGCCGCATCGAGTCTTAAACACCGGCTGCTCAGTTTTGAGGATAATCCATTATTATGAAAACTCCAACGTGCATCTAGACGCGAGTACCTCGCCCTGATACTCCCGGAGTTTCAGACTCACCGCCGGGCGCCTCGTTCCATCGCGATATTAATTAATTACCACAAAAACTCGTGGCTGCATAGGTAAGTACGAGCCCGTAACATTGGCCGCGGAGTTCCGACTTTGCGGCTAGGGCTCGGCCAAAATTCGGCGTGGCGCAAAGTTTCCCAGGGGGAGTGGGAGAGTTTACATCAGTTCTACTGCAAACACCTGATGTCTCACGTGCTCTAAGTAACTCACTTGCCGTGCTGGATCGACGTGCATAACCGAGAATCTACCTAAGGGAAGCGGTTTGGTTTTCTGTGACGCAAAGCTCGTGACAGTGCGCAGACGTGGTCCTTTATGGGCGCTCGCAAAGTCGGATATGCTGGTGTTGTATGGAAAGGAGAGTGGCGAGCGAGAAAATGGACTGAGACCTCCAGAAGCAAAAAGTATTAATGTATACATTAGGAACTCTTAACCTCCTTGCTCGGGACGTATTTATGCTCGTGAATATGGTTTTAGCGGGCAATTACTTTCCACATTCAATAATTTCTCCATCTGGTTTTGATGGATTTAAAATTCCAGTCGTCAGCACGACATTGCGTGTGAGGAAGTCAATAATTTTTGTCCAGTGGTGCGTAGGCAGTAATTCAATCAATTTAATCAATCATTAAGATTTTATTCAAATTTAGGAATAAATGAAATAGAAAATCTGGAACACAAGGTGGTGTATTAGGCCATATCTAGAAAAAAGGCGTGGAAAAAAATGGACACTGGGGTAATTGCACTATGTGTACTCTATTTCATTTATTCCTAAATTTTAATAAAATATCGATTATTGAGCCACTTTCCAGTAGAGAAAAATGGTTGACTTTCTCACACGCAATGTCGTTCTGACAGCTGAAATTTTAACTCCATTATAACTAGATAATTATTAAGTATAAAAGTAACTGCTCGCAAAGACCATATTCACGAGTTGCCTTCTGAAAGAGTTAATTCTACTTTGGATATTTGTAAAAATCTAATGCCAAAGCACTTCATCGATGCCTACCTTTTTATATGTAAAATATATTTTCTCGATGATTACGCTGAATTTTTGCTGAATAATAAAATATTTGACGGCAGTTGGATAATAAATTATTTTTTTTGGAAACTAGTTAACTGATACTGTAAAGTAAATCGTCGCGATAATTCGATTCGAATACTTTTTTCCTTGTAACGGAGAGCTGCCAAATTCGTACTACCTAAGACAGTTTTTATATATCTAATAAAAAATGGACATTTTTATAAAAATTGTTCTTCGCAATTATATTTTTATCTTTATAGAATCCTTCTAAATAAACATTTTACATATAAAGTAAAATTAAAAGATTGATTTGAATAATTGTAGAAAACGTTAGAAAAATACGATTTAGAACACCTATGTATATCCTAAATCGTACTGTTCTCTTTCGAAAATCGTACTGGAATGTTTTAGGAATTTCAATTGCGGTACGATTTAGAAAACAAAGTAAACTGACAGAAATATTATTTATCATATCTAACAATGATATAAACCATGTTATAAACTTACTATAAAGATGGTATATTAAATATATTTCAAAGAAAACACAAAATGTATTAATCAATTATAGTATTTCATTGAAATTGTCTTAAAATACTCGGTTGAAACTTACGTCAATCTTATTTGAATTCTTCCGGCTTCTACATTTTAGCAGGAAATCTATTAGATATAATTACCAAATTCATATACGCTTTATATGTTTACTTCTAAAAGTCGGAAACATTAATTGATTATCTAAAAAATAAGCCAGTACGATTTACGTGACCAGTACGCATTAGGCAACTATTCCCTACGTTAAAAAATAAATTTATTCACAATAATTATGTTACACTTTTGATATATTTGTTATTTATTGAACAGGCTGAATAACGTAAATAATTAGGGTGCTAATAATATCAAGGAGTTAATAGATTTAAATATGTTTTTCGTGATATCAACGGATCTCGACGCGTGTTCCTTCCATGGCAGAATAGACGTCCAACTGTACTTGATTCTAGGGCCTTTTGATTTTTTCGCTCTTTAATCCTACGAGGTAAAGCGCAGAAGTCGTTGACTTCGCTATGGTACACAGAGTCTTTGACGTGTCCCTAAGGGAAAGGGTCGAGGTACGTCAAATCAGAACAAAGCTCGATGCTATATATATAGAAGCATAACCTGTCTGGAAAAATAATTAATCCGGAAAACTCAGTATTGTTCAAGGATGCACAGATCAGATATTTATGACGAAATTCTTTTCGTGCGTGCTATGATCCTTATTTCTTTAAGCGTATAGAATATGAAGTATATATAAAATAAAAGTACCAGGTAGGTCTCAAAGTATTTTTACACATGAAGAATGAAGTACCAAAGAATTTAAGGAAGCGTACCATGATTTACGATTGCTGGCGATGTACCGTTCTCATACCGGTTGATTCATTTCACATATTCAGTGATAGCTTTTAATTTCGAAGCTTTTTTCGCCCAAGGAAAGTTTCTAGAATATGAAACCGATGAATTGCCGATTGGAAGTCGCAATTTAACGAGAACGTTAATCAGCGTATAACGTACTTTTATAATTTTCCGCTTTATCGCGACGTAATGCCCAGCCATTATCGCCGATCGACGTATTTGACACCGTCAAGTGTCACAAATGGCCGTGAATTACGTCAGGTATGGGCGCACCCGTATAATTGGATGTGCATTAAGTGTAATTACGCGCTGGTAATTCACAGCTCGCTCATTTTGCCTGAGTCGATATGAATTGGCAACATGATCATAACCAAATTTATATCTACAACTGAATTACACGCGTGTAAGAGTGCCGCGAGCGAAAGGGCATATTTCGTTATTTTCATTTTACGTACATTGCTATTATTACCATCTTCCGTTATGTTATGTTTAGTAACAATAAACGAAATTAAGTACTATTTGGTGTTTCGCAAAAGCACTCGATCCAATGTGCTGTTTCACGGCTTGCAAAATGCTCTTAAAATTGCATTAAAATTTTACATTGAAAATTTATAATCCGTAAAATTTCCCTCTCGCGCTCTCCTGTCCTGCATTTTCAAACCTATATTTTATTAAAAGAGAACTACGCACGTTATACAAAATATGCAAGTTCATCGTGAGTTAACGATGTTATGCGTATCAATCCAAAAAACCCTCTGTTGATCCTCACTGGTCAAAACACCCTTATCCTTATTTCCAACAGGGACCATCCAGCCGCAAATTACATTGCCACATGTCTACTTCGAACGAAAAAATCCTGAAAGGATAATTTTGCCAAGCGAGCAGTTTCACCTCATAGCGCATTTCAATATTCAGATTGATCTCGAGACTCGAAATCCCTGCCTCGGCATCGCAGCCCAAAATGGTATTGATAACGCAGTCGATTTCCACATTCTGCATTCCATTTAAAACGGATTAACGTAGCTACTTAGTTAGCGTGTCTTCGGCTCCCAACAGGCTCCGAGGTTGTTACGCTAAGTAGGTATATACGAATTGCGTAAAGGCGTCGGGGATGCGGAAGGGAAGCCGGCTAGGAGGGCTGGGCCCTGGTGTGCGCCAACAGATAAGCACTGATCCCAATTACACGTTGGGGTGGAGCGCTTCCCAAGCTGAGCGGATCATGGATTATTGACTCCATCCCGATTACTCGGCCGCCGCCAATACAATTGAGAGATCGATACACCTTGGACCTTCTGTGTTAGAGTTCGTGCCGCGTCGATACCTCGGGAATACTGTGCTATCTCGATTTCCAACGATCCCCCAGAAAATCTGAGGGGGAAATAAACCGAGAGGATGCCTACCCATGCAGGAATAGTACACGTTTTGCTCGTTCCAAGATTACGAGCGGATCCAATTCGTGCCGCGGTCCTGGCTAAGACGATCGTGATGTAAAAGTCGGGTCGAAGGGCGAGCCGATTCAGGCCTGGTTTTCGAAATATCTGAATATATATCTGATATAATTAAACCTTGTTTTGGCCGTGAGTGATATCCTTTTATGAGAAGTGCCATGCTGTATAGTTACAATAAGGATTCACGATAATTACTGTCCAACAAGATCCTCAGAATTTTGCGTAGACTACTGAATTGTAGCATTCTCCACTTTCTTTTATAAAGAATTAAAAGTGTTGCGATATATAAGTCGCACTCTTTCAAAGGTTGGTTCGAATTACAAGTGAGAAAGAAGCTCGAGGGATCGAATGAACGGAGGAGACGCATTTGCTCTGCTTCGCGCCTTTCGAATTTATTCCCGCAACTGCCAGTGGTGCCAAAGCGATTAATTATGGACTACATGCACGAGGCGCGCCGTTACCAAAGTTTCAAACTTACTGTCACTAATCAATACTTTTTCAGCTCCCTTTTATTTCACGCGCAGTGCTAGTCGGTTGGCACCTTTTTACGGCAAGCCGACGAAGTTCCACTGTTCCTGGCTTCGCCCTTTAAATACTCCCGATCGTGCGATTAAGCCGACCTCGGAATCGATTCGATGTTACGGCGTTACAGGCCGGCGGGAAATCTCTTTCCCATCCAACGGCAATTCGAGAAGTCGATTAACCTTTCGACACTCGTACGCGCACACAGCATATATACTGCGCATCGCTTTTCCCCTGTCACGCTTGAATTTCAATTAAAATATAATATTGGGCAATAAAAAAATATTACTGCTTACACGCTGTTTTTCGATCTCCGAGCACGAGCCTGTATCTGCTTCTTTATTAAATGATAAACGAACCGTTTATTTTGTATGTGACGTAAGTCCATTTATATTCAAATCGAGATATTCAAGAGTTTGCGGTTCGATGAAATTAAAAATATACGTACACGATATCAATGCGTTACACGGGTTGAGTGTATCCAAGAGAATTAAATTTACAATTTTTATTGAAATAATAGCAATTATTATGAGGATAATGTATGTTTTCTTGCGACAAATGGAGATAAGCCATTTTCAACGTTAACAACTCGGTTTGTGTGTAGATTTTGAAAGAGCTCGAGTCTATTCGACATAATTTAGAATGCTTCGAACTGAAAAAACAATGCTCCATTTCTTTTATATTTTTGTTTATTACACTTCAAAAATACAATTCATGCAATTCAGGAAATCTGACTACATAAATTACATAACAATTTACTGCTCATCTACATTTTGCGTATGCGGGAGGAATTTGAAAAAATTCTGCTGGTTCGGAGTTATATATCGTAATATAGTAAGTCTATCATGTCCTTTATTGTAGTATTTCACTACTCTAATTCGTCTTATATTTTTATGAAATGGTGTCGATACAATATTTTCGATTTTATGCGCTGTCACGAACTATCGTTTTTACCAATTTTATTACGGTCTGAGATAGGAGACTTTATATTTTCGGGTCAAGCGTGTCTACGCGACACTCCCTTGGGAACGAAACCTTCTTTCACTATAAAAACAATTTATTGAATTCTCTAACTCAAAATAAAGTAGTTTAAATTCGAGTTCCTGTCCACCGCGAACTTTTCGTCTAATACGTCTAGTCATTAAACCGATCCAATCTTTTCGGTTTCATCGATACGCATGCAAGTGCACCTCAAGTTTTTCGAAAATGATTTTAGATCAGGATGAATTTCAAACTTTGTCGGGCTTTTCAATACGCAGGCGAGTGCGCCTGGACCCCCCGACTAATCTCAATTGGAATATAAAGATATGGATTGGAAATTTCAGATATTTCAGAGTTTTCGGTATGCAGACGAGTGCCCCTCAGATTGTTCGGAAGTATCTTACAATCGTTTGACTCGATGGAGTCGATGGATATCGATCAAAATCGTGACGCGTATGATTGAATATTACTGGTTAAGTTTTTACGCTCAGAGAGATCGAGAGTAATCGCGTCGCTACAAACGAGAAAATACTCTGGGTAGTCAAATCGTAATAATCACGGTCGCCTTTTCCTGGTACAGATAAAATAATGTTAGGAACATCGATTCACGGATGTTCAATTTCGATAAACTCTAGTTGTTTCGCCTCTCGATTTCCCTTTTCTTATAAGCGTAATGACGATACACGTAATAGCGTTTAAAATTATCCTATCGTCTGAATATACTTAATTGCAAAGTGTTGTTTATAAAAACTAACTTAATATTGTACATTACAATGAGAATAGATAGGGCCAATTTCAATATAAATGGCTGAAATCTATGTATCTTGCACTTTTCCCCCTTATCATGTTTTCAGATCTGTATCGCATATTATATCATTGAATAAGGATACAAAAAGATATACAAACGTATTGAGTATCAAAGACGATTAAAGAACTTGGCGATCTACAAGAAAATATAAGTTGCATCTATCCTGGTTGGTTATCTTAAGTTACCGGTAAAAAACAAGAAAGAGTGATGTGGCAGAAATGGTGGTAAATATAAAATCATCGATAAGGATAAAATAAATCTATTTTAAACTTGCAAATGTAATTTTAATTACTTCCCATCGACACGCACGTAGGATGCACTCTTAGAGCACTTGCACTTAGCCCAGAGTTTCTACCGACTCGATAGTAGGATATTTAGTTTCTCCGTGTTCTCACGTTTAAATACTCCCATTCCTGCGATCGTCTCGTCGTCGAGGTCCATTTCCAGTTGTGGCATTATAAACCGAAGGGAAGTCTCTTTCCTACGTGAGGTGCACCATTCCCATGCAAGGAGTAAAGGTAAATCGAAAAATAAAACAAGGATAGAGATTTATGAAAATTTAGCGTCTATCTACTCGAAGACTACACAACATTTCGAATGTAACAAAACAGCGGCAGAGGTTCTTGGAACCATCAGGCATTTTGGCTAACAAATAACATCAGTATCTTTAGAACCTCCAGTGAACAGAAATTGGGCATCAGTCTGATAAGCTCCGTACAGATTACGTCGCGCCATGCAGTTTTCATTGAGAAAAGGTAACCTAGAGGAAAATTCTCCGGATATATCAAGTATACCGGTATGAAGTGAGCGTTTTTTTTTTGTGAAAATGAAACATCAAATTTGAATGGGAAAGTAAAAAAATGTTATTCAAAGTATCGACCATTGCTTTCTACACATTTTGACCACCTTTATGGCAATTTGTGGATACCACGCCAATAGAAATGTTCGTCTTTTGAAGCAAACCAATCGGACACCCAATTTTCGACTTCTTCGTAGAAGTCGAAGTGCTGCTCATCCAATGCATGTCCCATCGATGAAAACAAATGGTAGTCGGAAAGGTCCAAGTCTGGTGAATACGGCGGCTAGGGTAGCAGCTCCCAGGCAAGTGCTTTGATTGTATCCTGAACCGGGTTTGCTTTGTGTGCAGGTACATTGTCGTGTAACAAAATTACTTTCCCGTGTCTTCTGGCCCATTCTGGTCGTTTTTCGATCAATGCATGGTTCAAATTGATCATTTGTTGTCTGTAGTAATTAATATTAACAGTTTCACCAGGTTTTAGAAGCTCATGATATACCACACCTTTCTGATCCCACCAAACACAGAGCATTGCCTTCTTGCTGAATCGATCTGGTTTTGCAGTCGATGTTGATGGTTGTCTCGGATTAACCCATGATTTTTTCCGTTTAGGATTCTTAAAATAAATCCATTTTTCATCGCCAGTAACATTTCGATGCAAAACTGATTTTCTTTCGTGTCTTTGAAGCCAAATTTCACAAGTGTTTTTTCGGTTTTCCATCTGTCTTTCATTCGATTCATGTGGCACCCATTTTCCACAATTTTTGTTCTTTCCCATAGCTTTTAAGCGGTCAGAAATTATTTGTTGTGCAACATTTAACATTGCTGCAATTTGCTTTTAACTCAAAGTATCATCTTCATCCAATATTGCTTGCAATTCGGCGTCTTCAAACTTTTTTGGTGGTCTTCCACGTTCTTCGTTTCTCACATCAAAATCATTATCTCTGAACCGTTGAAACCATCTTTTGCACGTTGCTTCTGATAGAGCATGATCGCCATATGCCTGGACAAGCATTCGATGCGACTCTGTAGCACTTTTCTTCAAGTAAAAACAAAAAATCAATGCTTTCCGCAAACCATCGCTTTCTGGTAAAAAATTCGACTTTTTTAACACGATGAAAAAATATGATGTTTCTTTAATGACTTGATGTATATTAAATATGTTTGACAGATGTCACACCAAACAAACAAACAAAAAAATTAAGGCTCGTTCACAACAAATGTTCCCTATCGACACATTTGTATCTTAACGCTCACTTCATACCGGTACACCTGATATATGGTCATACTTTTGGACGCGTTCGACATTTCTGATCAGCATTCATTATTTGGCACTCGTTATTCAAAGTTCTTAACAACACGGTTATTTTGTCAATTAACGTCGCGATCTCCCTGATCTTGAAAGTTTAAGTAATAAGATATAGTTATACGCGTAATCCTCTTAACACGTTCACGACGACTGATCTGGGCTTTTCGTTTGGCCGGCGTGGATCCTTGGGATTGACAACGAACTTTTCATTTGAGCGACATCGCTGCGTGAGACTGCCATTGTCAAGGACTAAAAAATTAATCTACCACTACTATCTACACTGTCTACTTGTACTCTCAACATTTTTAGTATTCTGGATAAAAAAGGTTTTTGAATGTAGTCACTGCGGAAACTAAATTCTCTCTGCTCAAATAGATCTTTACATTTCCGTGGTTTTTTCTGACCCATCGTCTCTCTGAGGTCGCATTTTTGCCGTTCCCCATCTCATTATATTGCGTTTATATTTGTTATACTCTTGCATTACGCGCATGATTGTGCGTCTGTGCGCATCATTCCGTACGTTAAAGAAGATTCTGTCCTTCAAGTCGTAGACACTAAGATATTTCTAAACTATCTGAGACGCACTCGACTACGTATCGGACAAGTTGCAAATATCTGGAATTAATTAATACACACTTTTTATTTGCAATCGGAACATCTCGGAGATTTCAAGGCGTACCTAACTACGTATTGAAAAGTTTCTGATTCAAAATCACCTCCGGAAGAATCGACGCACACACTGATTGCGTACCGCGAAAACCGAAACGATCAAGGATCAGTTTGATAAGTAGCCGACTTAAATGCAAATCTCGCAGTACACGGAAACTCAACCCGAAATGATTTTATTTTGAATTAAAAACATCAATAGTAATCTCTGTCGCGAAAGAAGGCCCTTATTACTACCAACACCTTCCCTCAGATTTTTACATTCGCTTCCTGAATTATTCATTCAACAACCACGCAGTTTTAGGTGATTTCGTTAAAGAGTTTACTCGGACCCCCAAAAAACTCGTCCAGAAATACTAGCCCATTAGCCTCATCCCAGGGGAGTATCACGTAGACACCTTTGATCAAAAAACCGCAATTTTCCTACCCCAGAATAACATAAAAATTAGTAATAATATTGATTCGTAACACCTATCGTGAAACAATTCGGACAAGTGGGTAACAGTGATTCCTTCTACCCTATCGACCACTTCGATACATTCCACGAAGCTTATATAATTTCTTGTGCACGTGGAGAAACAAAAAACGCATGGAAAATCGGCTTTCGATAATTCTAAAAAAAAAAATTATAGAGGAATTTAAAATCATCAGCTGTAGGCGACAAACCTTGACGTGTATAATTTTACGAAACTTTCGAATTTCATGATACTTGAGCCTTTGGCGTATTATGGTTAAAATAAAATAAAGTTGTTAATATATTACAGAAAATGAAGGTTTTATTATTAATTACTAATATAAACAAAATTGAAAATTATAAATGACTTATTATTCTATTCTCAGATCAAAAACAGAAAGCATAATGAGCATCTGCATTATGTATTTTGATACAGCAAAAACATCATATTATGAATAGAGACTTATTAACACATTGCATGCGAGAAACGTACTTTTACGTTTTTCGCAGTCTGGTATTGGAGTCACGTCAAAAATACGTATTTAGTAGATTTGCGCTAGAGAGCGAGTATCGTATACATACGATGGGCATTGTATGTATGGCGTTTATGTTGCTAGGCAACGCTTTGCATTGTTCCTTCCCAGAAGTTTCGTTCAGAAGAACGAAATAGTTTTCGATTTATGGCGATTTTACCGACTGATTAAAGTCTCGCGAGATTCACGACTAAACGCCCGCTGCGCGCGTAAGTCCGCCGCGAAGAATACCCGCACGCCAAGTGTTAACAACTACGGTACTACGCGAAGAACTGCGAAACGAGCCATTTGAGGAGGCGGTGACAATTATTTCCTTAAATCCCATAAATCTCACAAAAAATCTGCCTAAAAACCGAGGATTTTAGAGAATTTCCATAAGCTCGAGGATCTAAGTGTTACCAGAGAGGATGTTACGAGTAATAGGAACGAGGTAACGGCTCATAGGCCAATTCTGTCCACGATTACCACGTCCAGGACAAAACCGTGTACGATCAAAAAGCCCTAGGCTCCGCATCTGCATCTGGTGCAATAGAATTCGATGCACCGACAATCCGTCGCTGTGGATTCAGGGAAATTGAATCGAGGAAGGAAAGCAAATCAAATGTTCGCAGAGACACAAGCCGGGAAGGGGGAGATGAAATTATCGGCGCTCCCTATCATCTCCTCAATCGCTCGAATTGGGAATTACAGTTCGGTAAACGGCTAGTTAGAACCGATCAAGTGAGAGGACGCGCCGGATCTGGATGCAAATACATCGGTTGCCGATCGTGCGCGAGGTTAAAAATCGTCAGCGACCTCTCGTCGCTCGAGACCGACTTCGAAAGCAAAGGTAACACTGTTTTTGGAACATAATTACTACAGAAGAAGCCATGGTTCTGCATCGTATACAGATTTTTCGAATAAAATTCAACCTTTTGCAAATCAAGTACTTTTACATACATATATTATACATAAAAAACATCGCATAATGTTAATTACATAGTAAGAGATAAAAAATTTTGTTACAATTCATGCAATTACATAATCACATTTGGAGATGAAGGTATGTATGAACACTGTGCAGATAATTCAGTAATTCAATAATAATAATAATTTGAGAAAAGCCGTTTATAGTGTAGGTTATATGTACATCTGTATATATGTAGACATGTATACACATATATTTTTCTCCTTGAATTATTATTATTGAATTATATCTTGAATTACTGAATGATTTGCGCACAGTTTTCATACATACCTTTATCTTCATATGTAATTATGTATAATAATTGTATAAAATAAAGTTTTTGATGAAGTTTTAAGTTTTTTAAATATAATATATATGTAAAATGTACTTGATTTGCAAAAGGGTGAATTTAATTTGAAAAACCTGTGATGCTTCAAGAATTTCATGACCCTTTAAACATATGAAGTTTGAAATAGGTTACATTCAATTTCTTTCTAACGACGCTTATTTGTGCATTACTATACAATTGGTGGACTAGTCAATTAACATGTATAAATATCCCTAAAATATAAAAACTTTGAGTTTGTTGTAATATACCGTGTCAAAGAATTAGGAGGACCGAAAGAATATCAAACTAGCGTTAATCTCATCTGCTATTACCACTATATCATTTCGTGTAAATTTAAAGACAATTTCCAGAAATCCCACCTATTTGAACCTTCATTTGAAGTTAACAAAACAGGCTATTTTTGCACGTTCTCGATCGTCATCCGATCGCGCGCGATGTGTGAAATCCATGCTCGTTCGTATTCTAGACGCGAGCCTTCTTACTCGTCGCCCGGTATCGTCTTGATTCCTGTCTCGTAACCGTGGCATGCAGTATGTAGCACGTATTACACGAAAGCCATGGCGCTCAGCGCCGTACATTTCACCACTTATCGGAATATCGAATTATTGCAGGAATAACAATAATATCAAATGTGCGATCGTCCATTTCAAATCGTGGCTACGCGTCGAATTTTCGGTGCTATGCGTCTAGAAACGCAAAAAAAAAGAAAAAAGGAAAAAAAAGAGACAGAGAGAGAGCGAGAGAGAGAGATTTGTCAGCCACGTACAGCTTTCACGCCGAGATCGAAGAAAACAATGGCTCTATTCGCTAAAAGCCCGGCCAAATCGATGGAGGGGACGCCGCTTTTTGAATAACCGGAATAGTGTTTTGCAGTCGAACGATTGAAACGCCGTGGCAGCCATTTCTCTCTCTCTCTCTCTCTCTCTCTCTCTCTCTCTATCTCTCTCCTCCTCTCTGTGTTTATCTATCTATCTTTCTACATATCTATCTATCTATCTATCTATCTATCTATCTATCTATCTACCTCTTTCTCTCAATCGAAGAGAGACCTTAATCGGACTAATGGCGTCGCAATATAATAATTGTCAGGTTGACTGTGGAGAAAAAAATATTCTCTCCTATGGAGAACGCATACGTCGCTGTACGCACCGGCGGATACGTCACGAAACTCATTTCGAGTTATCTCCTGCCTTACTTCCGAAGCGCGGGGCGGCAGCTGGAAGACGTGACTATCCGTATCGCGCGACATTTCTGAGATTGTCAACAATATCGTGCCCGACGGCACGAAATATCCGAATTTGAATGTTCCAGCAAGAAATACGAAGCCGTGGAACTTGTCCACGGATGTTTGAGAAATAGCCCCGGTAAGGTTTACTTTGGGCCAAAAATTACACCTGGCAAAGGTCCTCTGGCCTGGGAATCTGATAAATTTTGGTACCTATTGCAAAGTAAGCAATGCAAGAACTAGCGGTTCTTTAACGAAAATTGAATTATATATATAAGATCTGAGGTAATGAGAATTGTGATTTGAAATTGACGAACAATAGCTTTATAGGAAATAAAACAAAGCCTCAAATAAACAAAGCCTGAAAATATGTCAAACATTGAAGCTTTGCCTTTATTGCATAGAAAATATGCTAAGAGTCGAATATATCAGGCTGACGCAGAGATAATTATAAATCTTGTTATTGCAAATAAATTCATTCAAACTTAAATTAAAATGTTAAAATAATATTTACCCCTATATTTACCTTACAAAAACTATAGTAGATGTACAACAAATACAAACTAATGTGTGGAAATTTTCGAGTATGTCAAAGCCCTGACGATCAAAGAAAAGAAACCGAGGAAACAAACAAGCGCGCTTTCTGGCATTTAAACCAGTCTAGCTGAGCTCTACTTTCAACGGCCCTCGTGACTCTTTCAGTTTCTCAAGAGGTTAAAGTGGCCGGCCCGCCTAGGATGCTCGACAATCTCGAGAGCAGTGTGATAATTTGATTGCCTAATGGTAAAGGCTAACAGGACATAAAACGAACGAGTCTGCATCAAAAACAGTTGACAATCCATTGTAAATATAGATAACACGTTTCTCTCTTATAAAATTAGCACGTTTTTTTGTACAGATATACGTAGAGCCTGTTCTGTAACCTCGAAAATTTATTGAAAAACCTAAAGGGATTACCTACTTTTTCTACGAAACTTTATCGGAAATCAGCGAAAAAGCAGTTTTTTTTTGCGGTTTGCACAATTTCTAACTCTATTCTAATAACGAATTATAAGCAATAGTGAATATTCAGTTTTCTATACTCGTGTTGCTCTATTTATTTCTCCATTGGTACATATTAAGCCACTTTTACTCTACCCCTCTCCCTGATTTTCCTACATTACATGATATCTTCATTTATTCAGTCTGTTTCCTTTATAAAGAAATGTCCTTTCGCATCCCCAGTTTCCCGTTCCTGAATCCAAGCCAATATTTGTTCCGCAAACTTAAAATGCGGTACGAGTGTTTTCTGCTCTGTAGAAAATGTAGCTAATTACCAGCTATTTTCTTAAAACAACACTGGCAACGTCCAGTAAAGTTTTGTGGTAGCCGAGATCAGGCGTACCACCACAAATGGTTCAGAAGTGTAGTACGAATAAGTGAATTAATGCAAATTTAACAGAAAATAAATCGACGGAGTGTAAACAATTCAACATCCCTTTCCGCTATCTCAGCCTTTTCGCGGCCTCTTTAAATCGAAGAGAAATAAGTCAAGGCGCAACGTCGATAACTTTTCATCATATCTGAATTCTCCGACCAAGATCGTATCTCAAGCCAAACTAATTATCGCCCCGTTGGTCGAGAGAGGGAAGCGGGGTTTGAGGGTGGCAGCCAAGGGGTAACGAAAGGTAAACAGAATGGTAGATTATTAATAGGGCACACAAAGCAGTGATAAGGATTAATTCGCAGATGTACGATGAATACAATTTGCAACTGCGATAATTGTAGCAAACAGCCAAAGGATTCTCCAATAGCGGTTTTTCTCGTTTTAAAGTTATCGAGTAAAGCGTTTAAAATGTTTTCACGACTCTTCTTCCGATCAAAAGCATCATTAGTCTCGGATAAATTACTGAGGTATTTTAACGATCGATTTAGTATCAAAGCCCCGTATCGAATGACCACGTTGTTTTTGTTGTCTTCAAGAACTTTGCGTAACAATTTGACGATCAATAGTTTTATCAGCAATAGATTTTATTTTACAGTTATAACTTATATATAGGGTGTTTCATAAAATATTACGAAATCTTATTGTACAATATGTTAACTGTTATATCTCATAAGAGTTTTGTAGCAGGATAATGACGATTTCGAGAACGTTCTACGCAAAAATAATTTTGGAACATGGTCAAATATAAACATTTTTACATAAACCTTTCCTTGATTATCGTATCTCCTGACTAAATGTTTCTAAAGCAAATCTCGCTTATTATAACACACCTTGTATACAAAAGATTCAGCGCTAGAGCCTCATTCTTTCACTTCTCTGCGACAAATCGACATAATGTTTTAGTACATATTTACTTTGTAAACCATGGATTAGTAGGATACCTATATCATTCACCGTTCCTTCTTTCGGACGTGACTCGGCGCCTTGGGGAATTCCTCAGCGTTGCATCGCCGGCGAAACGGCCGAATCGCCGAAGGTAATATCGCGCGCATAGTTTTTTGCAGGAAGATCCGAATTCCCACGTACTTTAATGCGCCATCCGTCCGAAGGGTATAGAATTTGTCCTCAAAAAGCGCCGCAGCTTTTGTGCAGGACGCCGAGTTGCGTCGTCAGAATGAAAAAAAAAGGGAGCGTAGGAGGAAAACAGAGAAAAACAAAGGAGAAGAGTGAGTGAGTGAGCGAGTGAAATTGAGAAGGAGTGAGTGAGCGAGAGAGAGTGAGCGAGCGAGAGAGAATAAATATCTGAGAGTCGGTGAGCGAGCGAGAATAAGTAAGTGATACTGAGTCAGACCGAGTAAACTAGCGGAGAATGAGGGGGTGAGAGCGAGTGAGCGAATGACAGAGCGAGCGAGTGAAAATGAGTGAACGAGTGAATGAGCGAACAAGTGAGAGTAAGCGAGCGAGCAAGCGAGAAAGAGGGAGAGAGAGGGAGAAAGAGAAAGAAGGAGAGAGAGAGAGAGAGTTGAGCGCGCGACGCATGACTAATTCTTTTCGAAAAAATCTCCCTCTACTCGCCCCATCCTGGCTGCTCTCCTGGCGCTGTATTCCGAGTTGGACTTTGGCCCGGGGGCAATGGATAGGGGGGCGGGTAGGGGAGAAGGGGGAGGAAGGAGGACGAAGGAGGAGAGAAAAAAAAATAACCCTCTGCGGGAGCAAAAGTGGGACCGCGCGGCCTTTCAAATCTCTCGTCCTTCTCCATTAGCCGGCTAGCTCGCTAATGAACCACTTGGGCGAGAAACGGGCAGGGCCACGAGAGTGAAGGAAAGGGACAGAATTGCAATTCGAGAAGTTTAAGGACGAAAGTAGTGTTCCATCCCCGCCGGCGGGGCTCGCCGTCGAGTTAATTAAACGAATTGCTTAAGCCAAACTTGTATGCCCGAATGCCACTCGAATGAAAACATCTCGGGGAGCGCCGACAATCGGCCGCAAATCTCCGCGAAACGTAGACAAAACTGAGGGCCCGCGAGAAGTGGGATGCATTGTGCCTGCACGAGGCTTGTTCGGTTAAGAGACAAGGACGAGCCTCATCGAGGACCTCTGATGCGCGAAGAATTGGTGTGCGCCGATGCAGAATTTGAATATAACGCGGCAAAGGAATATTTTAAGTTGCGCAACCGTGCGATCTTGGGTACCTTTCGACGAGTTGTATTAACGAGTAGGATCGTCGTGCACGCTGGAAAAGTACCGTGGATTTGGCGCGGGAGAATGAATTCGTTAAGTCCTATACTGATACGCATTAAGACTTAACCTACCAGCCACTTTCTGGACACATTTGTATATGCTAAGTATATTTTAAAAGAAAGAAGGCTATTAAGCAGAGATATTGATAGATTGATACGAGAACGATTCATATTTTGCGGTCGAATCATGGACAATCTCAAAAAATGCCCGCTAACGAAGTGCAGTAATTTTTCAAAGTAACGACTCAGCGGTTATTTTAACCGCTTCGGTAGGTTTAGTGTTAAAGTCTCTATAATGGTTTTACAAGAAATTATTATAAAAAATTAAATTTGTTTCGGGATAGTTTGAATAGATAATCAAGACTAAGGTCTATGTACAGAAAGAAAGGATAGTAACGTTCATACGTTAAAGTAATATTAATGGCAAATACTTGAATAAAATGTTTGTGACTCATGTCAATTAATTTGATCTTCGTTGCATATTGATCGACATACCTCACAAACATTTTATTCTATTTACAAAATCCGATCGTTTGACTACAATTTCATGTATTGTTAATGCTAAGTACTTAATATTAACAATGATTCAGAATTTACATATATTAATGTGGTTGCGTTATCCAAATTCCAGAATGTTTAATGACCAGAGCGAAATTCATGCGGTTGTATGACGAGAGTCATTTTTTCTCCGTACAAGAGATTGCACCGCAAAGGTATAAGCGAACACTGGGTAAACGACTGCCAAGCTTGGATTTGGCATCGACGATAATTCGGTAGCAGCGTCTTTGCGAGAGAGAGCGTAATAACGGTAATGGCAATTGTTGCTCAACTGTCTGGAATTACGACAGTTCGAATTACGCGGTTTAGTGCTCTGGCTGCTTCGGATCATGTCCATTTATCTTGTCGATTATATTTAGCGACCCAGGTATAATCCAGGTACAAAGGAGTCAAATTTCCTAGCACTTCCTATTAGTTACACGCATGTCAGGCGTGCAACATCCTGGCCTGCATATCTTGATTTGACAGGTACAGCGGATTAATCGACACCTGCCTGGCTGATGTCCATAGTCATCGGTTTAGCTATTGATCCTTCAAGATAAACTTAGCCACACCTCTGTCGACCACTGAATTGACCCATTCAACGCGATACCCTGCTTTACCCAGATTTTCCGACGCGATAATCGACCCAAAATCTCCAAACTTCACCACCATTTCATATTACTGTTTGAAGTCTCGGAAACCTTTAAGAGGACGGTTAGTGTATGTTTTAATTAAAAAGGATCGCAACTTATTCTGTACGTTTAGTATCAACTTTATTTCCAAAGCGGCTGTTTCTTATCATAAGTATTATTTACAATTGCGTCGCGGTACTTTTTTTGGAATATAAGTAATGTTTAAACTCAAACGAAGTCGTTAAAGATCAAGATTTAATCAATAGTTGAGGTTATCGGGTCTTTCTTAAAGAGATAAAACTTCAAGCCTTTCTATGATTGCTGATTGTAGTCTTTAAGAATGTTTTACTCAGATTTACTATAATGGGCAAAATACGCTTCAGATTCCACTTAATCGCACAATCCGTTTACCATTACAGAACACAGCGCGAAATAATACATACCAATCATATAATATAAATATGTTTTAAGGTAAAAGCACTAGTAATTGACACTGTACCAATCCTTGACACTTTTTCAAAAAAATAAATAAATAAGGGAATCTAGAGTTACGGTGGTGTAGTGGATGGAGGCTCTGACTCCCACGCGGGAGACTCGCGTTCGAATCCTGCCTATCATCTTTAGTTTTTCCACGTGATATGTGAACCGTAGCTCTGTTGGTTCGGCACCCACCTTAAACAGTAGATCATAGGCCAAATGACCTTAGTAGTTGGTGTCAGAATTTAATTAAAAAAAAATAAAAGGAAAAAATAAGGGAGCTACGAGCTGGAATACATGAAACTTTATTAATCTATATAGTGTCGCTGTTCAACGGCTTAATTGCGAAATACTGCGCATAGTCCGCCATTGAAAAGTGTCATAGCGACCGGTTTATCAAACTTGTGCGCGACTCTTACGATTTTTGCGTATTTTCTTAAATAAATCGCTAAGCACTTGGTTCAAATGTAAGTATTACAAGTGTAAATGTAAGTATTTCAGTTACCAACACTAGTTCATTACTTGGTCTTTCTCCCTATATCAACTACTGAAACAGAAGGACGTCTATTACTAAACGTTTTGTTTTCGTTTGTAAACTATTAAATCAAATTACGCTTTTAGAAAAAAAAAAAAAATTTTACAATCACCATCAGGAATAAATATTTGTAATATAATAGAAGAATATTTTGTGCAGCGACTACTAATTATAAATGTTCCGTAAAAGGAGCTTAACCTGAGCTATGCGAACATAGGCGAAAATAGTGAAATA
The DNA here is from genome assembly GCA_038496175.1 of Ampulex compressa. Lineage (NCBI taxonomy): Eukaryota > Metazoa > Arthropoda > Insecta > Hymenoptera > Ampulicidae > Ampulex > Ampulex compressa. The sequence continues at coordinate 9,057 of JBCFXI010000398.1, read as the reverse complement.
GGCAAAAATTCCTCACAGTGTCAATTACTGGTATCTTTCCCTTACTTGTAACGATAAAAATAGTTCTCAAATAGTTTTCAGCATTAATTTCCAAAAACATCGTAGTTCAGAGAACTTGAAAAAGTACATCGGTACTGTGTAAAATAGAAGTTCTGCTAGTTTCGTGGACAACTACCATGGCCTGAGATCTGAACCCTATTATCTGTACGAGGGCGCACATATCGTAGGCAACGTCCGACTGAACTGTTTCTGAACTTAGCAAACGGCTAACACACGCTTGCTAATGATACTGCCTTCCTTTGTGCCAGAGGGATATTGGAAGTGGGTTACCCAGAGTGGCTCGTTAAATCGTACTCTGTTTCACTTTACTTGGGAACCCTGCCTTTGAGTACAGCGGACAAATGCGGCTAAATCTGTTTCTCTTGGTGCGGACAATTCGTGTATTCCCCCCATATTTATTCCACCGAACTAATGCTTCTATCATCGCACGACCATTGACATTTTACCACTGTCATAAATTGTAAGGGCGTTACAAAGTTTGCACCTCAAATTTATATTTCTGTCAACCGAATTCAGCCTCTTGGAAACTAAACGTTTTTTTTTATTAAAGATTCTTTTGAAAAATTAAATTCTGTACGAGAAATATTTTGGCTAATTCTTCAAACGATCACCGCTTGGTGGATGGATTGATTATTCTATTGCAACTAGTATATCTACAGATTGCAACAATTTTGAATACTCTATTATATGTACATGAAGTCACCTCATGTAGCAGCAGGAGAACCATTATACAATATAATAGATGTATTTGTATATTTGTATAAATGTTTTTTACTTAAATAAGAATTTTATATTATTTTATGTTATTTCATATTGTTTTAAATTCAAGTATTATTACATATACGCAGCCAAATTTTTCTATCGGAATAATAACTTTGCATCGGATATTTTCACATTGTCGAAAGACTTGAATTGGAAGCGCGGAAATTTCATTTATAAAAAAGGGAATTACGCGTGCAAGACCCGTAAAAATAACTACTGTGAATGATTGGACGTACTTTAACGAGAGCTACATTGTGGGATGATCCATTGTCTCGTTTACATTGTTCATGAAAAATTATCGAAAATTATGATTACTTTATATAATACACCTCATTCCGCTTTTTACGCTATAGATACGTTACCGAAGAATATGTGTAAAAAAAAATTTGTATAAAAAAATATCTCTAATAAGACAGTTATAAAAATAAAAGCAAAGCAAAATTTTCTTCTTAGAATTTGGGTCGATCGTGTTAAATCAAAATAAGTCGCGTAAAAAGAGAATTATATTTTTTTCCTAATTCGTGCTTAATCAACATCGTGTAAAAGAAGTTCGTGTAAAAACAGAATTGGGTGTACACTTCGATACGTGCCGAATTGTATTTGCGTGTCTCAAAAATTAAATCAACTTGCAACGTAGCTCTGCAACGTGACGAAGAATGTGAAAACACACTCGGAACGATTCTGTGGTAGCTGTTCAAGAGATCCCTAATTAAAGTTGTGGACACGAGCATTCTTCTACTCTGCAAATCTGCACGCTTTCCAGGTTTGTTTTCTTCGAGCAGGAAGGGGGAGCGTCTCAGGATCGGGAAGAAAAGTATTAAAGCAGGAAAGGAATTTTTCTTCTGATTAACAAAGATGGACCGACGACGTTAATATAAATCCACAGCTTTCGCTCTCAAAAGAATGCGGGGCGGAATTTCAGCGACTCGGGGGGAAGGGATGGAAAATTCTTTGCCCTCGCAATTAAAGCGACGAGCGTTACGCTCGATACTCGAGGATGCTCTTTCGAGACTTCAAGCGATACTCAAATTAGTGAGAGAGTGAGAAAAGAAGGACCCCTTGGTGAATAGCAAAGGCGCGAATTAAGACTATTCACTCCTACGTTTAACAGAATGTCGAGGAGTATCGCGATGTAAGGCTCAACGAGGAATTCTTTCTATGCGACAGTGATGGTTCACAATGTTGAGTAAAACGTAAATTGACAAGGCTGATATCGAGCTTTTAATTGAATGGCTTTGTTAGAATATACAATCTGCTGTAAAGCCACCTAGTGGCATAATACATCTGTTCCTAGATCATCTGATCGATGTTCTCTCTCTGTGTATGTGTGTGGATTAGATCCTCTATTGTAATCTTTTTGTATCACTCGTTCAACATTTACTATCTAGCTTATACATTATTTAAAATACAATCACGTTCTACCTGAATAACATCGTTCAAGTTAAATCTTTCAACAGACTTCTCCCTCGCTCATCTTCTGCAACAATGTACCACTTTGAGGACTCCTTGTTCATCTTGCGTTAAAAGTCCTTTGCATTATCAGCGTAACGGGGAACGCCTTTATATATTTTAATTCGTACCTGTCTTACAGTACACAAAGGGTATGACCCCTACTGCTGCAACCTTATACTAACATAAATATGACAAAATATGCACAGCATCACAGTACGGTCTCATATTTCCTTCCATCGTCACTAAAAGGTTGAGGGCAAGAAATGCTCGCAGGTAGCTATACCTATAGAAATCTCTCAAAAAAAAAAGAAAAAAAACATCAAAAAATATAAATAAAAAGTTCAACTTTCGTGATAATAATGTCAAGCGCTCGATCCTCGTAAATCCCAGAAGGCGCCGAATGACACTTAAGTCGATAAGAGATATAATAAAGGTTAAAAGAATCCGTTTTCCCGCTTGCAGCTATAATCCCTCGGCGTTAATTTAAATCTGTCGAGTCCGTTTGAAAAGGACCCCGACAATGCCACGAGAAATTCCAGGGGCTCGCAATTAAGCCAACGAGCGCCTTGCACGATTCGCGAGGATGATCATCCGGGAGCGTGGAGCCAGAACTTAACGACGTTAGATGCCGCCTAGAAAAATACCACCGGGGAATTCGTTTGACTCTCTAATGTAATCCGCTTCCGTTTTCCCCCGTGGCCAGCCTCGAATCGAATTCCCTCGAATGTCTTTGCTGCAGCTATATGCCACCAGAGCGATCAAGTATCGTAGACTAGGCAAGGAATCCGTTTACCCAATGAAGACCGCTTCAAAGATACGGTCTACTTCGCTCTCGTGAAGGTCCTTTACGAGTAATGCTGATTCTGTTGTTGGTTAGTTGTTAATGGTTAATCCCTTGCGCTGCTACATCGAGTCTCATTCGCGACTTTATTATACATTTTAATTCTAAGAATGTATGAGATACGCGGGCGTGGCGTTTTGTGCGTATGATTTATCTGAATGCTTCTTTGAAGATGAGTGATTCAGATATTGAGGAATTGGTGATCCTTAATAGACAAAGGACTTGGGACGTGAAAGGTTTACTCTTAATCCTGAAAAATTAATCTTATATCCTGAAAAAAAAGAAGAGGACAACGAAGATATGCCAATAGATCAATATAATGATCTACTCGCTGCAATGGAGTTTTTGAAAATCTGAGAAAATGCTCCGTTACAAAAGTGAGCAATTTTTCTATAAAATTACTGATTGATCGTTTCGACCGATGTGGTAGTTTTATTATCAAATTGAATGTCAAAATTTAGGTTTTACAAAGAATAAATATCGATGATGTGGGAATCAAAGTCAGTAATAACTTATTATATTGATGATTCTCAGAGGATTATTATTGTAAGTATAAACGTATTTAAAAAGCGCGATATGTACAAATGTCTGTCTTCAAAGTTCAACACTAACTCTACCCGCCACTTTCTGGATATATTTATATATATATATATATAACGTATATTTTTGAAGAAAAAGAGTATCGAAAAGAGATGTCGATTACTCGACAGTGTTACGTGCACCGTCCCTACGCCTATGAAAAGGGAAGTAAAGAGACCAAACATTCATAGTTATTGGTACTAGGCGGCTGTGAATCGAAGCCGTGAAACAGTACCTTAAACGTAACAGGAAATGGGGAGAAGGTCCGCGAAGACATTAACTCTTTGACAACATCACGAATTCTGAGAACCCCACAATAAACCGCAATCTAAAACGCATGGGATAAATGCACGCACAGAATCATGATGTCGTCATTTTTTGGTTAGGAAGGGGCAGACCTCTATCATTATATAACAGGGTAGTTTCGACCACGGCGCACAGTCAGATTATCAATATACGAGTTTGCACCACGGTTCGTGATGGTCTCGATCTCCCTGCGCTTAAGTTTTAACGAGTAAGATTCAATCATATTGTGTAAGTATTCTTAATCGAGTTATTCTCCATCCAGTAGTGGACATCACGATATTTGTAGACTACCCGAGGCACATTCGACTGAGTATCAGAAAGAATGCACGTATCTGGAATCAACCAACATTTCATTTCTTTTCTAATCGGAAGGTTCCGATTCGTCCTGATTCAAAATCGTTTTTGAAAAGCTTGAGGCGCACTCGCTTCAGTATCGGCGGACTCTAAACGATGGGATCAGTTTGATGAGAAGTAAATTCAAACGTAAACTTAGCAGTGGAGAGAAACTCGAATTTAAGCCTTTCACCTTGAGTTAGAAAAATTAATAAAAGCATTTGTTGCCGAAAGAAGGTTTTGTTGACATCCATCCTCAACCTCTAAAATTCGCCCAATATTGTTAGTAAATTTGCCTCATCCCAGGGGAGTGTCGCGTAGACACGCTTGACCCAAAACTATAAATTTCTTGATTTTAAAACTATAATTAAAAATCGGTAAATACAAGATCATTCGTGACATAAATTCGACAGTCACGGATAGTCTGTGACAATAGAATGGTTCACACTCTGCGGTAAAATCATGGAAAATCTCAAAAGAATGCCTTCTTACAAGGTACAGCAATTTTTCTAAGAAATGATTGTTCGGTCATTTTGATCGTTTCGGAAGGTTTAGTGTTAAATGTTCCCGAAGATCTTGATCTCTCGATTTTCGTTTACAACATCTTGATAATCGAAGCCGTGAATTAAGGAAACGGAACTAAAAACCATGATAGTTCTTATCTCAGCGGAAACTAGTGGTCACGGGTTAATGTTGGGGCAGTCCTCGATAAAAAAGAATTCTACCCTTAATTCCGGAAAAAATGTAGTGTTGGCCCTGGACAAGGTAAGCCCAGCCCGTAATTCCTTCCTTTTAAAACCTTTGTGGCGATACCCTTTTTTCCCTAAAATTATTTCCAAATTTCGCTATCTCTGTTTTATGCTGGCGGTCGGTTGGATGCTGTGTCAATTTTCCAGCCACAGCTCTCCTGTGCATTCCCTATTTATTTTACGAGCCTTCATATTCAGGCATGCTTACGCGATATATCCACTTTAATAAGCCGTTGCATTAACTTTAACGAGGCTTCTTTGAAAAATCCTCGAGGCTTATGGACCACGTGGAATACGTGTACGAATGCATAGTGAAAATTAAAGCTTCTTAGTTTTTAGCACCGGCAATCCTCATGCATATATTATAGCACCTAGCTGATTATAAAAGCTTGCTTCTTCTACTCCTTGCACAGGCTACGAAACGACGAGACAATGCGTTTTAAAGGGAGTCATTGAGATGTATATTACCAGACTTGGCTGATCGATGCGGCTGTATTTTAAACAAATCATCTGTGGTATTGATCAGAATATTAGCTGTTAGCCATTGGAATAACGTGGATGCTTCGTCGATTTCCATTTGACTCTCCGCGATCTTCAAATGCCAGGCATAAGAGCATGACCGCCGAAACCGTCTTATATTTGTGAAAAAAAAAAATAGGGAAAAGAATAAGAGAAGTTAATATATCAAAAGGATTTAAATGCTGCTATAAAACTGCGGAAAATCCCAGAGGATGATCCATCGTCGCAGAGTCAAGTAATTTTTCTAAAAGATAACCGAAGACTTTGACCGGTTCCCTTAGTTCTATGAATAATATTACTATATATTAACCAAATTATTTCCGGCGCCAATCAGAGTATTAGCTGTCGTGAATCGTAAATCATTCGGATGCTTTATGGATTCCAATTCGACTCTCCGTCCGATTCAAACGTCTGACAGACGAGCCTGGGCCAACGATGCGAACTTTTAATTCGGCAACGACGCCGTCCTTCGTTCGTTTCAAGGCAGAGGCGAGTTATTGAAACGTAACGTCACGCCGTGCGGCTGTGCCTGACGCCACATTGATAACCGCATTCGCGCTATCGACGGGTCCAAAAGGACTCCCATCGTTTCTCACCGCCCTCTGGTTCGTCCTATTTCCCAAACTTCTTCCCCTGCTAACCGCCAGCACGACCGACACTTATAAATAATTCATAATGAACTTCCAAAACATAATTAATTTCCGCATCGATTTTCGGCCAATATATACCGTCCCACGACATCAGGAAGTTCTCGTCGCGTTACGAGAATATTTAATCGGCGATATTGCACTACAGGCACCTTTTGTGTTTTATTGGAACACGTTGCAAACGCTCGAAAATAATATCGACTTATCAGGGATCGCACGTATCCAACGTGGCATTCAACAGGATGTACTATAGGATTTTTGTACGAAGGTCTGCGATTATATTTCAACGCGTGTATCGTACAGCTTTAATACGGCAAGGTTTCTATGTGAGTACGTTTGGATATTGGAGCATAAAGGTGACTCGTTTATTGCGAGTTTATTGCGAGACAAAATAGGAATGTTTGTTACTTAAACGACGTTAATTATCGACGGCACGTGCAAAGTTTTTTACGCGATTGTCAAAGCTGTAATAGAACAGATTTAGCAAGCTGTGCAGACGATGTAAGATAATATACCTTATGCGATCGGTCCTCCGTTCGTTGTTTGAAAATTATTGTTGCAAAGGACGATTGTTGTTAAGAGAGTAGCAAAGTGTCAGTGAATCCGTGTGGAATGGTCTGGCAAAAAACGTATTTATCATATGTTATGCTTTATGTTTTCTTACGAAGCCCTTCCTTATGTCTTTATATGTTCTTTATTGAATGAGTAACAGCCTCTTCAGTCGTGGAGATTACAAAGGTGAATATTTTCTGACGATTCTACGTAATGTCGACCAATGCCATAGCAAACGAAGATGGTAAAATGAACGGTTGAATTAAATAGAGGCAAGGTATGACGACGTTGACGTACCGCGTGTAGGTGCTCTAGGCCCAATGCAGTTACCCGTAGGTTAACACAGAAGGAAATAAGAAAGCGCTCACTACAAGCCGAGCTTTGCAAACGCTTTGTTTTCATTTACTCGGGTGTAAAACGCGAGAAATGCATTCAAGATCGGCGAAAGTAGAAAAGAAGCACCGGGTAGGGGAAAGGAAATTTGACAGAAACTAAAATGAATGGAAATGAGAAGGAATAACGAATGCGCGGTGCAATCGTAACTTGCGTAATAACAAATAACTTAAAATGCATCAAGTAATCCGCGCGTGGAGAAACGTCCTCGCCAAAGTATCGTGCTCATTACGTATAACTTTAATTATTTCCAACGATACACTCATTAGTTGTGGTCTTACCGAGCAACCTATTCGCACACGTATAATTTTTCGTTCTCCATCCAGTCTTACTGGAGTAGTTGTCGTGTGAAGCAATTATTTTGGCCACTGATGCGTGGCTCGAAAATTAAAGGATAAACGATATCATTAAAAATTGAAAGTTAAATAAATATGAAAATTAATAAACTGAAGGTGGTGAGTGAACCCGTGATATCAGAAAAATAATTAGAAAAAAAATTGGACACTGGAGTTAACTGAACCAGGAATCGAACCCGGGTCTTTCGTTTGGCAGACGACTGCCCTACCTCTAAGCTATCCAGGTCCTTATATATTCAAATTCAGGCACATCTTATGCGACCATGCGCGCAGACATATCTCTCATTCGTGAACTAATCTTTTCTCGCTCCGAAATTTCTAACGGCACATTTATTAGTTGCGGTCCTACCGAACAGCCTATTCGCACACGTATCATTTTTAATTCTTCATCTAATCTTATTGGAGCAGTTGTCGTGCGAATTTAATTATTTCCTTACATCAAAAGCAGCAATACTGCTCAAAATCCTATACGTTAAATTACACCCTCAACTACTGTCACTTCAACTTATATCGTTATAAGCACAGCCTTCTTCTAAATAATCTGTGGCGGTATAAAGGAATTTTATATACAAATCCGTTAACCATCGCGCATTATTAACGGACAATTCTCACCAAATCAAACCGTAATTTCCATTATACCTGGACATTCGACTAATCACCCCGTCGCTCTAATCCCGCCTTTTATCAGTGTGATTTACACTGGCGGAATCACGATTCGGCAAATTAGTTCATTATCGCGAAAGCCCACCAGCAAAAAGGGTCGAAGGACCGCCGAGATTATCGTCCATGAATCTTCGATCGGACAAACATAAACGGCCATTGGTCTCGCACGAGTGATTTGCAACACAAACAATTTATAACAGTCGTTCCACGAGGCAACGCCGATAATGCGTAGGGCGTATCGCTTGGATTAGTTATATCCGGATTGCTCAAAACCCGGCGGATTAATTGATCTGATTATTCGATCATTTGCAGGAGCGAAATAGAAACGGCCCTCGGTTTATCGTGGCCACGTATGCCTGACGACACTTTAATCGATTTAATGCCGACGTTTCGGCCACCTGCTTCTGCATATTTCTACGGAATCAGAACGGAGGGTTGGTTACAAGGCGATTATCGTTTGGAAACGAGTGACATGGAAATCAGGGGAAATTCGACGGGTCCGTCTTCGTGGAAATACAGATTCGACCACGATAATCTCTCCGATTAGTATTTAATCCATTTTAAGATTATCGTCGGGAATCGCAAATACTTGGTATTTATAAGCGCACATCGAGGCTATGTGATTCGTACGATATGCGTTTCGTATCGTATTATACGTAATAATTTAAAAAATATTATATTTATATACAAATCGATACGATAATCGTATATCGAGTTTAATAAATACTTAATAAGTTTAATAAAAAAATGTTTGGATATATTTTATGCACTTTTAAAAATATGAAGATAATGAGGAATAGTAAGTAAACTCATTGAATTATTTATATATTATTTATTCATATATA